>LKNJ01000513.1:0-66722 GCA_002120245.1 Maccullochella peelii
TGTGTGTGTGTGTGTGTGTGTGTGTGTCCATTACAACTTAGTGAAAGTCTAGCGGCCCATCCTATTGGTCACTGGATTCTAACTTGGATTGGCTGCATCTGAACTAAGGCCCTCCCCCAAGCTGTACAAACCCTTTGCTGATTGGTCTACCATGTGTACGACTTGTGTTCTTGGCAAATATGTGATTGGCTGCTCAGAAACAGTTAACCCTAAGCACTAACAGTGAGTAGAATAATAGTGTTAAAGCTCAGATTAACAGTTTGTTTTTATTCATAAAGACAGTTTTTAAATCCATGTTTACTAACAGCACAGTTCTTTCATTTTTATAAGAAACGATGCTGGTAAAAACTCGTAGTGTTACTTTTTATCAGTGGAGCTGGTTGGCTTCTTCTTTTCTTTATGATGCTGCACCATGAGTCAGGAGTGTCAGTCTGATGACTTTTTTCTTATTGTCAATAAACCAACCACATGTTAGTCTGTCTCTCAGTCCTGTCTAACTTCCTGTCTGTGGCTCTCAGCTCCAAGCCCATTGGTTCCTACTGAAGATGTAAATCTTTAAAAACACCTCACAAATATGTACTTTCATGTTTTAGAAGGCTCAGTAATTTATAAACGGCTGTTCACTGTAGTTTTTATCAAACATTACTCATACTATATATAACTAGTGCATTTGTTCTGTTTTCAGCTCTGCACGTGACATTTATTGATGCTACAAATGCAGAATATAGATTGATCTTTTAATGGGAAGTTGTTGTGAAGTTGAACATGTCAGAGTTGTTTGGAATGAATGAATTAATGAAGTGTCTTGTTTGTGTGCAGCCATCAGCGCAGCGCTCAGTCAGCGCTGCCTCACATTCACCTCCATGTTGCTGCTGCTGAGCTTCACCTGCGAGCTGACGTGACCCAAGGCTCTATTGCTCCTCCACACACCTCCACCCACGACTACCTGAGGCACCGGCTTAATGACCCCCTGGCAGCAGCTAAACCTCCACCCAGCACTGCTGGAACAGTAAAGGTGCAGCAGGACTTCAACCCTGGGAGAGAGGACAGGTACTGATGCAGGATCAGGTCCAGACAGTGTAGGAAATTAAAAAAATATTTGGATTTCCAAAATTTTGGGGGCACTTTAAAATAATAGTAATTAGTGCATAAAGTTGCTGTTTCTAATGTGTGCTTCGTAGCGCATCCGCCTCCTATCTGAACCCGGCGTTATTTGCTGGGGGTGGCGTTGGTGACGACCTAGGATTGCTTTCTTCTGTAACAGTTGGAGCTTTTTTAATGATGTCGCAGCGGCCAACTTCACTGCAGGATCGCCTGGCCTCTGCCAGTCAGGTATCGTAACAGTAGTGTGAACAACAGCGCTGTTTGTGCGTTAGAGACGGAAATGGAAATTAAATTAATTGAATGAAAATAAAAAATTATGGTTTAATGTAGGATTAGGATATTGGCCTGAACTGGTAAATATCTTCTTTATTTTGAAATCTTGGGGGCAATTTTTGCCCCTTTATCACGATTTTTAGGGGCAAACTTGAGATTTCTTGGGGCATTTTTGCCCTTTGGCCCCGCTAATTTCCAACGCTGGCTCCAGATGCTGATACAAGATTAGGTCCAGATGCTGTGCAGCACGCCATCACACTGAGCTACTGCTGAAGGGTTCACTGCATCGTGCTGAGGGTCACCTACACATGTCTGCAGGGTTCACACTAGATCCCAGGAAATAACGGCATTGGAGAGTCCTGATAGGCGCTCCTGCGTAGCCAGCTCTCTTGCTGACACTAGACGAGAGAAGATTTGGTCCCCTTATGGGTTAGGGTTACATTGCAAGAAGCAATGTTACAAAAATAAAGGTTCCTCAACTTCACTCCAATTGCACAGAATCATTGGATATGATCATAACTCTCTGGAGGGCAGACAGAGCCAGGTGAAAGTGATGGAGGGGCCCGTGACATGACCCCCGTAAGGGCTGTTCACACCAAAACCTGCAGAGCCATCAGATATCAAGTGTTCAGGGCCGTTATTCTGTGGGATCTGGTGAAGGAGCTTTAAGGTTGTTTGAGTTCTCAGTACAACTGCCCCCACCCCACCCCAGTGTTTCCTTGTTTAAATTGGAGCTCTCCTTTGGGAATCTAAGAATGTCTTATTGGAAATTATTAAAAGCTCCTACTGATCTTCAGCTGTTTATTGAAGTGTGTAATTCTTAGTATTTGTTTCCAAATGGAACTGTATATATCTGTTTGAATCACACTGAGAGTCTATCCATGCCAAACACGCTACAATGATCCTAATCATTTCCATTAGGAGAAACCATGTGCTGCAGCTTCAGAAACAAATACATGAACAGCAAACACACTGCAAACACAGAAACGATGCAAAGTCAAAAACACTCAAACCGTGAAAACAGATGCAGCAGAAAACGCTGTGTGTTTCTCCAGGCCTCTAGGGTGGACGCTGAGTGGAACAGCTTGATTTGACCCTGGAGAGACCAGACGAAAGTTTTTGTTTTTGATTGAAGCGGGAAGAAAAGTGGAGTAAAGAGGCGACATAAAAAGGTAGGTATTCTTTTTGTATATTTTTCCTGTGTTGATTGGATCTGAAGCGCGTTTCTGTTGCATCTGTTTTTGGGCTTTGTGTTTTTTTTGACTTTGCAGAGTTTTTAACATTCATGTGTTTGTTATGGCTTTCTGCAGCACGTTTCTGCTGCTGTATTTGTTCTGGATGTTCGGATATGTTTTGGACTTTGCATTGTTTCTGAAGCTGCAGCTAGTGGTTTCTCCTGATGGAAATGTTTTGGGCTGTTGTAGCGCATTTGCCCTCGTCGGCCACCATGGGACATCATTTTATAGGACATAAAATGCTAATGTTAGCTACAAACGTCTTTATAACAGACTAAAGATAAATGCCCAGTAACACCTGAACATTTCTCTTTGTGGGTCTTACATTGTTATTTAACAGTTGCTGTTAGTGTCTCATTGTGAGACTAAAGGAATGACACGGCCCACTAGTCAATTGTGATCTAGTCAAGCGACAGCAGGTTGATCGCAGAATTATTGGAAAATGAATGCATCACTTACCATTGATAAACCATCAGCAGTAAAAACAATCTTGCGGATTAAACTTTAAACAATCTCAGGTGCTTGTGATCCTCATGTTCCAAACAGGTGTGTGTCTGCAATGATACAACACAACTAATAGTGCAGGTGAGGTGCTTTATTAGAAGCCATGTCCATGTGAAGGTTATTTTACAGTCACCACCTCCTACACACAAACTCAGCTCAAGAAAATCTCATCTGACTCCAAACCAAAACCCAAAGCTCTGACAATCCACACAGTTAAGAGTGAAGCCTGTGAGACGGACTTCCACGCCGCCATTAGCAGACAGAAACACTGAGCTCATTAAAAAAGGTAGAAACATGTCAGACCTGGAGGTGTGTGACTGTAAAAGGTAGAGAGACAGGCAGCTCCAGTGTGTGTGTGTGTGTGTGTGTGTGAAGGACCCCCCCACCCCCACCCCACCCCTACCCGTGTCAGTGCAGTTAACTCCCCCACTCTAATAGTCTCTTATACACAAAATAGAGTTGTAAAGGCAGTTTGTTCCTTTTCACATTATAGCAGCTGTTATTCTCTATACTTGATCATGGATACAGTATGTACACTGGTTTATAGTCTTGGTATGTAGCTCTATTTACGTTCTATTCACAAACATAAAGAACACCTGCTGCCATCAGCAGGCAGGTAAACAGTGTGTTTCTACATATACAAACTAACACTGCCTTGCATATGAGTTTTACGTCATGTATGTGCTTAGTCAAACATCAGGTCATGTGACTAAACCAAGTGCACAAGTGTCCCTTTACTGCAGTCTGTCAAACACTTTAAAATACTAAGGCCTACAAAACCCAGTGAAAGGACTGAAGAAGAGTTGGTAACCCTGGTGAGTACTCCTGGTGGGATCAGGACTCGAGCAGTAAGTAGTCCTCGTCAGCAGCAGGCAGCATGAGCTGCTGCTCGTAGTACAGACTCTTGGCATAATTGATTTCTTGAGAGATTTTGATGGCGAGACTCTCACTCTTCACATGGACCTGCAAAGGGGAGTGATACAGGTTAACAGCTGAGTGGAGACAGACAGGATCAATACAGGGTTAACAGCTAAGTGGAGGGAGGCAGGCAGGCAGAGAGCATCGATAACAGGGTAAATAGCTGAGTAGAGACTGATGCTGGGAGCAGATAGACAGACAGAGGGGGAGGGGCACTGGGAGTAAAAAGAAGCTGAGGGTCTCACCATGGGTTTCTGGTGGGAGGGGCCAGGGATGGCCACACCGCTGCTGGTGCTCTCAGCCTTCTTGGTGAGCTGCACATACACCTTCCCATGATCTTTAGAAACCAGGCAGTGGTACAGGTCATCGTACTTGACCTCCAGGAAGATGGCCTCGCGGTCCACGTAGTCCCCCGGCTTCAGGAAGTAGACCACTTTGGAGGAGATGAGGACGCAGTAGCTGTCGATGGGCTCCACGGCGATAAAGCTGAAGAGAAACAGAGTGACGCGTCAGCGTGACCAGCTGCAGCTCATCTACACTGTATGTATCTACACACTGTGTGCGTGACACTCACTACTCAGAGTGGATGTTGTCCGTGAGGCGGAAGAGCTGCTCCTGACCGTCGGCCTGTGTGGCTGAGTGTCGAGGCAGCAGACCCTGAGGACCCTTACAGCAGCGAGGCTTCCTGACCCGCTGCACACCGAGCCTGAACACACAAACACATTTATTTAATAAATACTTTATACCAACATAATGTCCAAAACTCTGAGGTTGTTATTTCCATGTTGATATGGTGAGTTTGGGTTTTAATAGCTTATTTTCATGTCTGTTTTAAATAAAAGGGGACTTTATATTAAATAATTCTAATTTAAATCTATATGAGCAGACCTAAGTGTTTAATAATGTATTGGTTAACAACTCTAACTCCATCCAGAAGAGTTGGCTGCTGTATGAACAGATACTGAATGATATAGTAAAGTACAACTGTAATTATCAGAAGTTAGAACAAATCCTGAACATTAATAAGCACTTAAACCTGTCTTTATATCCGCTAACAGATATGTTGTAGTCCGTTATTAACCGTTTATTAAATGTTATATGCCTATAAATACTAAAGACAGGCCCTACAGTAAAGTGTTAGCCTATGAACTCATTAGACAAAACATTTAGTATAGAAATGTAAGTTCTAGGCAGGCACAACAAGGGATTTGATAGCAACTGTCTGAAGACATAATATTAACAATGATCATTTTGGCCATCACGTGTTCAGCCTGAGGTCATGAACCAAACGCAACAGCAGGCAGCTGCTGCAGAAGATCCAGATCTCCAGACCTGAAACGTCTCTTTGACTTCACGTAATAGACTGAGCCCACCTGTGGTTACTGAGACTAGCCATGTCCCGGACCGTCTGTGCAGTCTCCGAGGCAAAGTCCAGAGCTCCAGCCACCGGCTTGGTCACCGTGCCGACCAGACCTTTCCCCAGGCCCGAGAAGAAGCCACTGACTCCGCCCTCCGTCTTCACCCCCTCCACTGTGGAGGTGATGATGCTTGTCATGCCTCCAATGATACCTGAGGGGAGGGGAGGGGGCAGAAAGACGGGGGTCACTGAGGTGTCCATCTTACAGTATGTTTACACTGATGCTTCTGGGCAGAGCTGGGAACTGTGGCAGCTCTGGAGCATCTCATGAATCCCTGAACACCGTCCGACTCACAGCTGGAGGTCAGTGGGATTCAGTGAAGCCCACAGAGTCCTGCAGGGATGACCAACTTGTAATTTGATTTCTAGAAAAGCCTTTGGGAAAGTTTGAGTTGGAACAGTTTGCAAGAGCGTGAGTATAAACCCAACGAGGCTGTAAAGGCGGACGAGTGAGTAGATGAGTTTCTGTGTTCGGTGTGATGACGTTTAATGTCCCAGACAACCGCTGTAGTCTCATTCAGCCACTTTTTAGCAACCGCCTTTTTAAAGACATGTAAAAGCTTCAAAATTCACGAGTGGGGTATTTACAGATGTATTTTATGTCGTAGAACAAAATCTCTTCAGCTTGTGTTAACCACAGACCTTTTATTCAGGCATCGAACAAAAAACCCATTCAAGAAATCAATTGACTTCCAGACGAGGGAACAGGAAGAGCTAACATGCTTACTCATTTCAGGTTTTAGGACTCATTCCTGCAGCTCTCTAGAGGAAGGGGGCCACAGCAGCAGCAGGATCACCATCAGTTCAGTGCCATACAGTTACAGTGCGTTATTAAAAAATTTTTTCCAGGTCATACCGTGAGCCAGGCCATGGATCCCTGCTACCAGGTGCTCTCCACTGGTGGCTCCATGGTATCTGATGTACTCGCGCTCACTCTGGTGCCGGTTGTCCATGGTCTTCCCGAGCCCGTCTGATAGAGTACCTGCAAACTGACACACAGAGACCAGGAGGAGGAGTGTGTTCAGCAGGTGGACACTTTAACTGTTAACGGTTTAACTAACACCTGTACAGTATGACACAGAGGCGTACCTTGGCCGCAGAGTTGGACACACCGTGCGTCACGTTGCGTATGAGGCCGCCCACGTTGCCGTACTTGATGAGCTCAGACACGCCCTCAGTGACGTCGTTCAGGAGGCCCATGGGGTTCCCCAGGAAGTCCACAGAGCCCAGGATCTGAGCTGCCTGGCTGATCAGCTCCTGCAGACAGGAAACACGACACAGTCACGATCTGGCACAAACCACATCACATGACTTGGCCAGACATGCTCAGAGATATGATATAATATGATATGCATAGAGTGTGCATCTGGAAGGAAGAAATGCATACATGATGATGTTTAAAGAAGACGTACACATAAACACTGACGCACACAGTTGCATGAAACAGAAATATGACGTGTAACAAGTATAAAATCTGGAAACTTTAGGACATAAATATAGAATGTAAACAAGTAAATTATAGTAATAATTCTGATATATATGTACATATATACACATATACATATATATGTGTACATACATATACATACACGTATGTATGTATATATATATTAAAAAATATATATATATTTATTTATTTATTTTTAAAGAAGCCTTATTCTTGGCTCCAGATGTAAATCCAGGCGTGTGCAGCAGCTGGACCGGTGTCCTGGTGTAGGCATTACTCGAAACAGTGAAAGAGGAAAGCTTTTCCAAAAAGATAAAGAAGGGCTGCCAAGTTTGAGGGGGAACCTTTGAATAGAAATGGTTCAAACCCCGTGGAAGACGTCTTTAATCCATGAGGGACAGGTTGGGAGTACAGGTTCACACTGGGCAAAACTACAGACCAGCAAGTATAAAACAAAGGATTCTGGGGGACTGAAACAGTTTCTTCTGACTGGCGAAAAGATAAAAAAGTGGCATAACTGTTCAGGTCCTGAAATGTTGCTGTGGTTAGACCAGATATAAAATACAGTGTCCATGTTGGACACAGAGATGTGTGGTACTGAGTGGGACTGAGGCTGTGAAATACAGTATTAGAACACATCCAGTACTGTAGTGCAGGCAGATTAACTGCCCAGAAATAAGACTTAATATAACACCTGACGATTTAGGACCTGGCAGTCTATGAACATATCCAGCTTGTGAAAGAATGACTTGAGATGAAACTCACAGAGACATAAACTGGACAATCTGGGAACAATTCCTTCTTGCTGCCAGAGACATCGTGAAGTTTCACCTGTCAACAGGCAGAAGAGAATGTGTGTGTGTGCATCCAGCGTACCTCTCTGAAGTGCTTGAGGATGTCATTGATGATGATCTCCTGGGTCTCGTAGGGGTGCACTCTGGTAAATGGGTACATGTTGATGACAGCATCCTCAAAGCGAACCAGAGGAAAGCCCAGCGTGCCTTTCAGAGCCTGCAGTGACCAGAACACATCCACATGAAGAAGACATCAAGGCAGAGCAGCTGAACAGGAAGTAACACCCCATCATGTGGTGACATCACAGGAAGCAGCAGCAGGACGTTTATGTGATCCAAAAATTCAAACTGGTGCAACTTAAGATGTAGTTTAACCAACAAGTCATGTTAGTGCAGTTTTAAAGTCTACTGCTGTTTTAACCCTTTGAAAGTGACTGCTGTACATGTTAAACACAGGTGTCTGGTCCAGGAACAGCTGTGTCTTTGAATCTTTATTTTCTGTAAAGTTAAAGTTTCCCAGAGTCTGAATGATCATGTGTAAAATGCCTCACATGCTGCTGACTCCTTTATTCCAACAGCTGATCACATGTCAGCCTAAGTTTGAATTTTCTATTATTATAAATTCTTGTCACATTTAAAACATCTTTTTCTCAGCACAACAGACTATCTGCAACCATCTAATGATCACTTTAACAAGTGTATTGATATTAACTGTACAAATACTTCTGCACTCACAAATTGGTTTAGGGGGGTTTATCCATCTGCCCAAAACTTGTGTGCAGCGTCTCCATCCACGGTACAGGTTACCAGATTCACCAAGATTGTTCACCAAGAAATAGTTCCAGCATGTAACTAAAACTATAAACTGTGTTTTTACATTTCTGTTGGTGTATGAATTAAACAGAGATACAGCATGTCAGGGAGCCAGGCTAGCTGTTTCCCCCTGCTTCCAGTATTTATGTTAAGCTAGGCTCTGCACTGAACACACAGACATGAGACTGATCTGACTCAGACAAAAAGAGAAGCAGCGTGTTTCCCAAAATGTTGAACTGATCCTTTGAGATTAAAAGATCCCCAGTCCCCTTCTGAAGTGCTTCCTGACTAATAGTAGTCGGCTGCCAGCTTCAGAAGGTAACACGTTGCTCTCTTTCTCTGCATCAGGTAGGATTTAGGAAGAGAGAGAGAACCGGTGGTGTTACCTTGAGGTCAGGAGGCAGCTTGTGAGAGGTGAAGACACTCAGTTTGACCTGAGGAAGGCTGATCTTCAGGTTCTCAAAGTAGTAACGTTTGGGAGGTCCTGCATCCTCATTGGGCTTCTCATGCAGGTTTTCATCCAACTTCTCCAGCTCTGCATTCATCATAGTTCAGATTTATTTTTGTACTTTTAGGCAGAAATACACAAATGTTACCAATGACACTGAACCGCAGACCCACCAGCTTCTGTCTGCCCGTATCCAAAGAAGCTGAGCAGCTTCAGCAGCAGTTTCTCCTCGATGATGACGGTGAAACGTCGGGCCGTCACCATGAGGTGCTGTGAACACATCATAGTTACATCATTAGTCACGTGATTCTAGGATCTCTCTGGTTTCTGATGTGCACAGGGAACCAGGAACGATCTGGAGCTCACCAAACCTCTGTCATTTCCTGTAGCAGAGTGATGTGAGATTCAGTGTGTGATGCTCACCTTGAACAGATCTGTGAGCATGAGGGTGCTGGGAACCTTGACCGAGTTGACCTGCAGGGCCGGGCCACTCTCGTTAACACTGCTGTCACTGGAGTTGGGCGTCACGCACAGCATCACAGGCTGGGTGGTGCCCAGGAGCTGGTTGTCCACCTGACGACCACAACATGACACAACAGGTGTTCACACAGCAGCGCCACATAAACAGGACTTACAGCAGTCTGGGCTGGAGGGAACAGATATTACTAGCAGGAAGGAGATCTACACGGGTGCTGATCAAAATCAGGTTAATTGCTAAGGAGGTTGGTATATAGGTGCATAACAATGAGTAGAAAATATAAAGAAAGATAGAGCAGAAGCCTTTTGAGATGAAATGGTGTTCTAGAAATACAGTTTGAAGTTGACCCGGAGTACTGAATGATGTCATAGCTGGGCTCACCTGGATGTTCTGAATACTGAGCTCCAGCACCTCGTTGGCAGCGGTGCGGATGAAGTGGACTTCGATACCAGACAGTGTAGTGAACACAAGCTCCTCAGGAACCTTGTTGACCAGAGACACACCCAGACCTTCCTCCAGGTTCACACACACCTGAGAGTGAACGCAAAGACGACGTTTCTCAAATAGTACTGCGCAGCTTCAGACACACCGCTTTCTATTGCTTGCATGAAATAGTTCTGAAGTTACTGGTACCTCCAGCTCCTGCTCGGGCTCCTTCGTCTTCACTTCCTCTTTGCTCCTGTCCTGCTCTGTGCTGGCTGAGCTCCGGATCATCCTCCTCTGGTTGAAGTCACTGATCTACAGACAGACAGACGTATGTCACCATCACTGTAAACAAAAGTAGATATTATCAGAGCACCACAGCTCTTTTACATTGTGAAAGAAGCTCTGTTATGTGATGTACAGTGTATGAACACATTGTTCTGTAGCAGAGAAACACCGAAGAGACAAAGTAAAATCAAACTGTGTATTATATACAAGTATGGGTAAGAAATGTGGACTGCAGTCATTCTATTAATTAATAACCTCTGATGCCACTAAATTAAAATCACATCATAGTCAGAGTCACTTTATGACATTGTTTTAATTTATGAAACTAAAAACATATCTCCAGTATTTAATGGCACAGTTGTTGTTGTTTGTGTTGTTGCTGCGTGTGTTGCAGAAGCTGATTGAGTGTATCGATCCTCTGTGTGTTCAGGAGTTTTCTGTTGAGCTGAAGGTCAAGTGTCTGCAGTGTTTTCACTTCTGCTCATTAAAAGGCTCATCAGACGCAGAGTTTCTGTCTGAAATACCTCGCTGGTGTCTGCATTTCTTTGAGAAACGTGTGCTGAATTCTAGTTTATGCATCACATGGACCTGTGCCTTTAACTTATACGTTTTTGTTAAATTCAACTTATTATCCTTCATTTAGACGTGAGAACTGAACTGAACAACAAAACCTCCACAGGAGATGAGGCTCCTCATTTAGATGCCCACCACAAACAGGTACTTTATGAAATAATATTACTGAAATGACAGATCAGAATTGCACCTTAAACCTCTCTGACTTCAGGTTTAACACAGGCAGACAAAGGGCTGTCGTAATGGTGAAGGAGTAAACTGAATAACAGACACCAGCTCCAACAGCTTTTAGGTCTCAAAAAGACACATCTAACACTAATGCAAAGATTTGGGATTTGTAATTAACATGCTTTGGTATGAGAAGTAGCACTGTGTGTTTAATCAGCATTAGTTCTATGAGAGCTTAAAGAACATCTCAGTATCAGTTTACTGGGTTTGTTCTGACCTGCAGGACACGTGTGGGTCCATCTGGCAACACCTGGACCGACAGCACCCCAGAACCAGGTCTCATCTTCTGGTTGATGAACTGCTGCTCGGGGCCAGGCTCCAGCAACCCTGAGTCTGGTCCCAGCACCACCTCTGCTCCATCATACAGGCCTGCCACCCCGCCCTTCACCTGACGGGTACAAGTCACACATTACAGATACAGCTGAGGAAAACCAGGAAACTGTAACAGAAAATGTGTCAACCAACACTAAGAGCTGTGCACAGAGGAGGGGAGTTCCTCCTCATCAGGTCTTAGGTGTACCCACCTGTACCACCAGCCGGGGAAGGCCACAGGTCAGCATGCCTGAGCTGAAGTACCACGTCTGGGTGGTGCTGCGGCGAGAGTCCGGCCTCCTCAGCATCAGTGGCTCAAAACTGGAGAGACAAACAGGCAGAGAAAGAGACACCTCTTACATCCAAGCTTCCACGACAGGTTTCCTTCCAGTCCAGGGTCCTACTGTAAATACCGTACATACCTGTTGTCACTGACTGCAGCCAGCCCGGCAATGTCCAGCACCAGAGAGGAGTCCAGGGGGCGAGGCTGGGCCGGCTTGCTCTGCGGTGGAGACGAGCCTTCATGACACAGCATGCCAATCCCGGTCATCCTCCACAGCTGGGAGCGCTTCCCCGGCTCCTGCACAACATTCACAGAACACAATCAATGTTGCCATGATTTCATCTTCAGAATCATTTTCACCACATTATCTATTTGACAATCAGTTCACCTTTAGGCGATACAAGTCCAAAGAATAGTGATAAAACTGCCAATCACTGTTTCCCAGAGCCCACGGTGACGTCTCCAAACACTTTACAATCATGTGATCTGTTCTATATGATGTTTTATATAATCTGTTTTATATCATCAGTTTTATATGATCTGATTTATATAATCTGTGTTATATGATCTGTTCTATATGATCTGTTTTATATCATCTGTTTTATATGATTTTAAGCTACAACACATGCTCACATTGGAGAAATTGAGAGAATATTTGGCATTTTAGCTCGACTTAATAATCAACTCCGGGCTACTCTTGTCCGTCTTCCCCTCTAAACTTGCACAACAACAACTCATATAATTCATGTTATTAATATTTAAACTGATTTGTATCATCTTACTTGGATAAGAGTTGTTCATTATGGCTCATTTTAAACTAAAAGCAGTACCTTCTTCTTCAGGATGACCCTCTGAGTCTTGGTATCCACATCCAGAACCAGTTCAGCACAGCTCACCAGACGCTTCTTCCCAACAGGTCTCCTCTCAACACTCCTGCATCAACAGAAGGATGCTGCTTACTTTCATGACTTCAACTTTTATATAGCAGAACACTCTGTTATGATCATGAGTTAGTTGTGTCGGCGCTGCGTACTGTGAGAAGGTGTGTGTGGCTGCAATGTAGATGAAGTTCTCGTAGTAGAGCTTGTTGTATTCTCTGAAGAAGTTCATGTCAGCTGTGACCTCTGAGGATCCAGCTCCCTTCACAGTCAGTGTGAGGTAGGGGGGCAGTGTGGGCTCGTCGCAGGCGTAGTCCAGCACCGAGCCCGCCTTCACCTCAGTGTGCAGCCGGATGTCAGCCACACCATGCTGCCAGACTTGGATCGGCACCTGAAGGGATTCAAACAGTGGAATCCATTCAGTTGATCCTATTTGGGCTTTTATTTTAGTCTGACAGACCAACAACAGCACAGCATTAAAAACACAGCTCCCTCTTTCACTGCAGAGGGCTCCGGCAATGGACTGTCCACATTACTTACAGGCCTGCTTTCTTTCCTGAGTAATTATGTAGTCATTAGTATTAGTAACGGGTCATGTTACTGGGCTTACCTCCGAGATGTTGTCGATGCGGAAGGGTGGAGGCAGCTGGTCTGTGTCAGTGAAGGAGATCTGGTAGGTGGCTCCCTTCAAGGTGATCTCTGTCCGCAGGAAGAAACAATTCCCCATCGTGTCCCTGTTCAAACCAAGATCCACTTAAAACCTGTACAATACTTCACTTCACGTCAGCGACCTGAGTCGGTGGAACGCGTTTTTGGTACAGCGTATGCAATGCAAAGACCAGGAACACTGGACACATTTATCCAGATAAATTAATGTAATTAACAGGTGCTGGTGCAGGGGAGTGTGTGTGTATGTGTAGCTCACCTCATGTTGACGTGAAAGGACTTGGGTTTGTTGACCTCGAAGCCTCCAGACCAGGTGCAGTCGGGGGTGTCCATGAGGCGCACACACAGCAGCTGGTCATAGTCGTTCCGGGGCCAGTGGAAGACCACGCTGGAGCCCGGCAGGGTGGAGATGTAGCCCTCTGGGTTGACCGTACCCTGGGACACATGTACTCATTAATGACTTCTGGTATGTTGGACTTATTGTCTTAACTTTTTTTAGTTTTTGTTTTCTGTATTAAATCAACAGTGGAGTGACAGACCACCTCTCTACTAGAACGCCTTGAGAACAGTTCCTTTCTCACCTTTCCTCTTGCAAACTCTCTCTGAGCGAAGGCCAGCTTTTGAGTAGAGCGGTTGTCCAGCAGGTAGCGTGGCGCAAAGGTCACTATGTGAGTGTCCCTGTAGCGTCCTTTTCCTTTCCGCACACTGATGCCTGGATTGATCAGACAGGGAGCAGTGACAGGTTTATTGATAATGTGACAGACAGAGACAGACAATGCCTGGAGAAGACATGTCCAGATGTCTGTTGAACAGCACAGATCTTTGTTTTGTGCAAAGCCTGGTGTGAAAGTGAAGGAGTGCTGAGAGATCATCTATGTGCCAATAACTGTCCACTGTAGAAAAGGACCACAGATTCAGTGCTGATTAATACTGGCCCAGCAGACCTTCTGCTCAAAGCACACAATCATCAGAATCAGAATCAGAGTCCTGATCAAAGGCAAAGAAATAAAAAAAATAAAAAGCAGGGACACCTCTTAGATTGAATCACAGGAGTTATGAAATCCAACTCTTCTGGCCTTGTTGCTTTAACACTCTGAGAACTTTTAATCATCCAAGGAGGTCATAAACAGTTAGTGAATGTACCGACTTGCCTATGTTGTAGATGAGGCCGGGCCTGTTCCCGTGCTGGATGACCTTCACGGCCCTGACTCCACTCCCTCCGTCCAGGGAGAAGCCCTGGCACCAGCCTGGAACCCCGTCTGGGTGGATCCCTTTCCCGATCCGCATTGTACACCTGGGATAGAGACAGATGGGGAAAGAAGGAATGTAAGGACAGATGCATAAAAACACCAGGAGGATGTCGACTGCTTTCTACACCCAAGACATTCCGTGTAGTCCAGATGCTGTCTACAGGACTACAGTGTTCTGGTCTCTGACACACTTACATAGCAGGCTGCTCCTTGTCAGTGTAGCAGAACAGTAATGGACTGAGGCTTCGGGCCAACTCGTGCTCCTCAAACTGGCCTGCTGCGTCGGCTTTGCCGTTGTCTTGACGGAAAATTAACGGCAGACCTGAGGAGGAAAACGGCTTCAGAGAATGACAACAAGAAGCTTGTTCTGTCTGTGCGACTGTTCACAAACGTTACCGGTCTTGTTGATGAGCCAGTAGGGGGCAGAGATCAGGATCTTCAGCGCCCCCTGCGCCCGCAGGATGATGCGGATGGTGAGGCAAAGCAGCTGTTTGTTGGTGTCGTACAGCCTCATGCGGACCACGTAGTTCTGAGTCCCAGGGGGGATCAGCAGCTCTTTGCACACAGGGAAGTTCTCCAGCAGGACTCCTGAAGGACACACATCATGAACACCAGGAGTGATCACAGGGAACATGCTGAGGAAATAAAGTAGTCCTGACCTAGCTCCATGTTCTGCGAGGTGTCGGCAGCGTGCAGCACGGCCTCTTTGCCTGGCTTCAGGGAGCCTTGGATGGACGTTCCCTTGATGTAGAAGTTGAGGTCACAGGGCAGCAGGTTGGCCAGCACCATGGTGGGCAGCAGGTAGACGGTGTGGCCCGGCTGCCGATAGATCTGCTTTGCGCTGCCAGAAACCGTCTTGGCAGGCTGCTGGTCTGGGTAGTTCTCCTTTTTGATGACCACACAAAACCTGCGAGACACAGAGAACTGAGGTGAGAGGTAGCAGACGTGAGGAAGACAGGAACCGAGGATAAGATGGCCGACTGACTGAATTACCTGAAGTTACGCTTGAGGTTGTTGTCAAAGTCTGCTGACTGACACTCCCTCTTACTGCTGCTGACCTCTCCGGGCCGCTCCACGCTGGTCCAGTGGATGGGAACCTTACAGAAGAACAGGCCCAGGCCTTTGGGCCGAGCCTGCAGCCGCCAGGACGTCAGGTGGAGGGGGACTGCCAAGGCCTGGGCCGGCAGGATGGGAGGCAACACCACTGGTTCTGTCAACACACTTGGCTCCATTAACACGACAGGAAGTGACAGCAAATACAATGAAATAAAAATAAATGGATTAAAAAAAAAAACAAGTAAAATAAAAAATAAAATACATAAATACATTTTAAGGTAATTTAATAGAATAAATTCAATTTAATTAATATTATATGTAAAAAATAAAATACATAAGATACGATAAAAAAAATGAAACGGTAAAATGTAATTAAATATAATTAAACCTAATTAAATTCAATATAAATTGAATTTCTTATAATTACAATTAATTTAGTTTATATATAATAAAACAAGTAAATAAATTAAATGAACTATTGAATTAAATAAAACACAATAAAAACACAAAATAAGCTAAAATATATAAAATGAGATAAAACAACATCAGTAAATCTTAATCAGACTGTTTAAATCTAATTAAATCTAAATGGACAGTAATAATAGAATGGAGTCTTACTGTCAGGAGCTGATGGGCTATCCAGCCGGACCTCCATAGGAACATCCAGTCGGTTCTTCACCATCAGGGCCGAGCGGACTGTGATGACCTTCCTGGCGCTGCCCTCCATGGTGATGGAAAAGACCACTCTGACCGGAGGGAGGGCTGAGAACTGAGGGGCCAAGACCACAAACAAGTCCCCATTAGGTTTAAATCTATCATGACAAACTGTGTTCTTTCTACTGTGCTGCCATCGTTATTATTATCACTATGATTATTATTATTATCAGCATTATTGTCATCATCATTATTATGAGCATCACTATTATCATTATCATCCGGCCTTTACTTCTAATGTCTTGTATTATTAGTGTGTGCCCTCACAGTATGTCAGTCAGATGTTTACCTGTTGTCTCCTGATTTTTCCTTGCTGTAAAGCTGCTGTCAGTGAAACGCAACACTCCAGATGTTTCACATTAAATTCCTTCCAGAGGGTCAAAGACACAATCATTCCAGAGCTGAAACTAATATTCAATTGATCAATTAGTCGATCAACAGAAAAACAATCAGCAACTATTTTGAGAATCTAACGTTGACGTCATTTTTCACGTTTACCTCAAACGTGTGATAATCAACTAAATATCTTTGATGGTGTCATCTGATGTTTTATAAAGCGTGTGAATAATCGGTAAAATCATCTGCAGATGAATTGATAATGAAAATACTCCTTAAATATGTGTCTTTTCAGGCATTTAATTTGAAACATCTGCAGGAAATGTGAGGTTTTACTGACTGGATCAGCAGGACCTGATATTAGCTCTGGTCACTCTGTGGTACATTATGCTGAGCTTATGTTAAACTATTATAATTATATATATCATTCCACCTCAGTATATTATACCAAGCCTCTATGTGTTCATGAGGCAAGAAAAGCAAAGTTGTTACTATTTAGTTTCCTGGTGAGCATTACAGCAGCTGACTGCTCACTGCTTTAGAAGCAAGACTTACATAAACATGTGGGTGGATGATGTTGGTTCTGCTAATAGGGCTGCCAACCTGCAGAAGAGGAGAGGTGAAGATCAAACTCTCAGCCAATTTATTAGAAACCCTAAACATGGCTTGAGTTTGTGACTTGTGCTCACAGTGCTGGAGGAGTTGTTTCTGTCCGGAGCTGCGTAACGGAAGAAGACGCCCACTTTGTCCACAGACACCGGCTTCACCTGCTCCCAACCACACACCCGAACCAGCAGCTGGTGCAGCTTCAGCTCATGAGTGTGTCTGCAGAGGAGGAGGCAGCAAGAGTCAGAGCTACAGCTCATGTTCCATCTTTTATACTAGAGTCTTACAGCCAAGTACTGCAGACACATCACTGACGCTCATGTTCAGTTATAAACTCCAGCACAGCAGGTGAAACATGTGTTGATGTGCAGTACAGGTGTCACCACTCCAACAGGTAACATGAACACAAACATACAATGGATTTCAGCTTTACTCATACTTACATAGATATATTTCTTATTTATATAGATTTGTTTTCATAGTTTTGTCACCACTCCTGTTGGGGTTGATAATGACTTTGTAGAATTAATGCTGCTAGCAAGAGTTGTCTTGTCCTACTAGTTACAGTGTACAGATTCCTCGTTCATATCATCTTCTGAGCAAAGCAGACAGACTATTATAAACTATATATAAACCAGTAAGACCAGTAAGAACAAGAACTAGATGCTGCCTGTGAATAGGAACCAGAGCTGTACCGGTGGCGGAGTTTCTCTCTGGCTTCAAACTCAAAGGGGATCTCCTCCCCGGGCAGCACCTCTCTCCACTGGCTGACATTGTGAGTGTCATCAGTACCTGGACCATGGATGTCTGAGATGGAGTCTGCACTGCTGCTATGAGACAGCGCCACCCTGTGGGGAACATGCGAATAGTTCAAACTGTGTGCATTTAAGTTCATGCATTAAATGCATTTAACATGCATCATCATACTAAAGTTTCCTTTTTACAAAATCTTAATGTATAACAAAACTGGACTGTCCAGGGTCTCATGCTGCCATCCAGTGTTCCCTTTGAGCAATACATGGCAGCAAACAGTTCCACCTGGCTTCCTGACTGGCCCAAGTCAGTCTGGATCCAGGTATACTCCAGTAGTTGTAGTACATGTAGGTGGTGACGGTTCCTACCTTGTGGGGGTCGTAGTCAGAGTGGCAAACCACATGGTACATCCTGTGTGGTTGCGCAGAGCATACGGCACGAACGGCTGCCTCCTCTTGGACATCTTCACATCTGCTGGAAACAGAAATGAACCTGATCAGAGAGCAGACGAGTACCTTTCACATTATTCATTACAACTTTAGTAGCGTTTGTTCAACAGTCATGCTCTTGCTTTCTTCTCGGGCTGAGACCTTAAAAGCAGGCAAGACACAGGAGCCTTGAAATCCTGTCCTTTAAAGGAGCACTCCACCACTTTAACACAAAGAGACCTACTTAGTAGTCACAGGGACATCTAGCTGTTTAGTATATATGTGGCTCTGAGGCCCAATACAATGACACAATAATATATAAGTTATTTATCTCAGCTCCAATTACAGAGAGCCTACTTCAAGTGCATTATGCAGAGTTTCAGCAGCCTGACGCACACTAGAGACTAACATTCTTTTTTAATGTGCCCCCAACTTTATAGAAATCACTGGAGTACCCCTTTAAAACAGGCAACTTGTTTAGACATGAAATGAAATTTTTGTACATGTGCAATTATAACAGTCTAACAGTTATAATTGGCTTGGCCTGGTCTATTGTTCTACACATGAACATACAGTGTGTACAGATCAATATACGGAGTCACACCAACATGAACAGCAAACATAATTTTCCTAGAGGTCACTGAAAGCAGCATTTTGCTCTATACTTACCATCACACTGTTTTATTACACATTGAACAATTATTGAACACTTACTGAACAAAATAACAAAGCAGCCTGCCGTTATTAAACCAACTCTGTGGCCAGCTTCCCACAGAGAGACAGCTGAACCTCTGTGGCCAGTAGTTATTTATGTCCCACGGTCCAGACTAAACCTTTACTGCAGATTTAGGCAGTATTCATATACTGAAAGTAGTATAAAAACTACTGGACACAAAGAAACTGCCCAAACATGTTTGATAGATGACTCTGCTCCATCCTACACAATGACAACGAGTAACACAATACAAAACACATAGAAGACTGCTGTCAAGGGGATTTCACAATGATTCATGCAGAGGGAAGCTAACGACAAACAAGTCATGCTGTTCAGCCAAAACACAAGAAGAACCTTAAAGAGGAGTGAGGACAGGACCGGCTATAACCACAGTGAGATCTAATGAGACTGGTTCACGTGAACACATGAAAACACAACAATTTTTTATTTTAGTCATTTTTTTATTTTAGTGTATTTTATATAGTTTTTTATATGTTTTTCTTGGTGTGTTGATTTAAAGCTGCTCTGTGAAGTTTACATCCAGCATTTCTCACTAACTCACAACAAACAAGCTTCCTCATAAAACACTTGCAAAACTGATTTTTAAAGTGTTTTAAATTCAGTATGGTTTACATCCTGTTAATGAGCTCGGAGTCTTCTTCTTTCCTGTCTTTGTTGGCACATTGCAGCCAACTATCTCAGCGTGTTACTGCCACCTGGTGATCAGGGGAATAGTGTCACACCATTGGTGGGACTGTGATAAACAGCTCTATAGCTATTAGAGGCCGAAAACTGCACAGGGAACCTTTAATAAATAAAGATTCATCTTTTACGGATCATTTTATTATTTTATTTTTTTTATTTTTTATTATTTCCTCAGTCCTAATAGAAGCTTAACCTTCTGTCCTCCACAGATTACAAATCAACAGCACGCTTACATTTCACGAAGAAATACATCTAAATGTTTCATAGGAGACTTCATTTACTGGTGTAAGATTGGTTTAAGATTTTCTGGCATAACTGCTGTGGCACTTTGATTGACAGGTGATCAGTAAAAAGCATAAACCGACAGATGAAGTGGTACTTATAAAAACAGAACGTGATAAAAAATAGGGTGAGAGACGCAGTCTGATAATAAACATTACTGTTCAGGTTGTTTGCAGATTTCAGATTTTACTCTGTAAAAATCTATAAAATGTCATCTATAAACTTAATTTAATCATTAATCAACTTTCTTATTTCATTTTCATGTGTTTATGTTTTTTTCTTTTTGTTGTGAAGCACTTTGTCTCAATGTGCGCGTTATAAACGACGATCGTTAATGATGAGTTTTATGCATCTGGCAAATTAGCAAGAGCCACAATCAAAAGAGTGCCTAATAAATTAAGCCTGTATTGATCCCCAGAGAGGAAATTCAGGAATATTCCCGCTCATTCTACTGTTTCACTTGGTAACTCGCAGCTTAGTGTGTTCACTCTGAGGCTCAAACATATAATGACTTTATATTTTTAGATAGCAACAGTAGAGATGACGGGAAACGAGGAAGAGAGCGACACCTAAGCCTACAAACAACAATAATACTTATATTAGTTGTAATTTATACTGTGATCAACAGTTTGCTGTCAGAAAACACTTGGTCCTCACTACAGTACAAACCTGTATTACCTCACTACATTGCTTTGCTAAGCAGAGATGTCTCAGCAGCCATGGGGGACAGGTCATGAAGCCTGAATGAGAGCTTTGCTACTGAGCGTGCTGTCTGGCCAACTAAACTCTGAATTGTACCTCTGGAGTGAATCTGCTGCTCGAAGCAGGTCAAGCTGGCTGTGCTCCTAGTTCTAAGGTGAGCAAGAGGAGCACCTGATAGCAGAGAGAGACAGTTACTACAGAGACACATGCAGAGGGAACACATAGACAAGAGGGTTACAGGTTCATCATCCTCATTCTGTACTCTGTGTAGGCTATCAGCACTCTGTAAATCAATACTTGTATGAACAGTGCAATTCATGCTTCACTACAGGTCATCTCCCTTCTATTAGACCACTCACCTCCTGAGGGACCAGAGGAACGTGGCTGATGAGTGGCAGGCTTTGTGGTTCATTTGACTGACTGATGCTACTTAGCTTACTTAGCTAATATTAAAATAAACAAAACATTATAAAAGTCTGGAGCAAAACAGCTTAACTCTTCGGAATAAAGCAACTCATCAGCCAAGTTTCTCACAGGACCAACAACCAAAGTCCTAAACCTGCCACTTCAAGGATAACTGCTGCTATTCAATCTTTTTCTTCTTGTCAAAAAATCCCATTAAAATGATCCAAATCAACAACATGTTAGTCCATCTATCAGTCCTGTCTGACTTCCTGTCTGTGGCTCTCAGCTCTAAGCCCATTGGTTCCTACTGAAGACATCAATCTTTAAAAACAGCTCACTAATATATAGTTATAATTTCCTCAAACAGCTGCTCAGTGTAGTTTTTAATCAAACAAACAGGAGGAAATAGTGCATTTGTTGGGGACTGTTTTCATCGGTGGATGAATCCACATGTGGTGCTCTAGTGAGTATTTGAGGCAGCAGGATGGTGTCTAAATAAACTCCAGTGTGTGCGCTCAAGGTTATAAAGGAACAACAGTGTGGCTCACTGATGTGTGTTTTTAATAAAGAAAAGATATCAGGTGATACACTCACTGCTGGTTTGAGTCTGAACATGAGGTTTGCTGACGAGAAGAAAAATATTGATTATCAGCAGACTTATAATTTACTGGCAACAGAGTCTTTTAGTGTCCTTTGAGTTGGTACATACATAAGTAACTGACCACAGATCACATTGTACTTAATGTGTATTTAACTGTTTATACGTCCAGGAGTTTAAATGTTACGCAGACTGTGTTGCCATGTTAGCATGTTAGTTCTGACTAGAACTGTTAGCACTAGCACTACAAAGAGCAAATAAAGATGAAATCTGCTAAAAGCATAAGAGACTTCCTAAGCTTAAATATCTGAAACAGTGTTATTCTCTTATCTGTTCATTTATTACATTTCTTTTTATTAAATGTGTAATCCATGATGTCATATCTGGCCATCCATTCAATCAGCTGTAAAGAAGTTCTTCCCAACTCAGTGATCTGTTGGTGGTACTGTGTGCAGCAGGAACTCACTCTGTCCAAAGCTGGGGGGGTCGACGGATGAGCCCATCCAGGGCAGGGGGGGTGGAGACTGGGGGGT
The DNA here is from genome assembly GCA_002120245.1 of Maccullochella peelii. Classification (NCBI taxonomy): domain Eukaryota; kingdom Metazoa; phylum Chordata; class Actinopteri; order Centrarchiformes; family Percichthyidae; genus Maccullochella; species Maccullochella peelii. Next base: position 22,166 of record LKNJ01000513.1, read on the forward strand.
CTGTTCCTCCTCGTTGCAGTAGTCAGCTATCCAGGCGCTCTTGGTGGTGTTGTATTGTTCTGGGGAGCAGATAAAGACATGTTCAACACTCTGGCCTGTGGGACGAGTTGGTGCACGTTTGTTTTCATGTTCCAGCGTTTCCTCACCCAGCAGGACAGACGTGATGTTGACGTCCAGTCGCTGCTTCGCTCGGATCCCCATCTTCAGGCGTGGAGGGTGGAGACGACCCGCGGCCTGCTGCTGCCAGGACAGGAAGCAGGGCCAGGGCTCGATGAAGGGCTCCCAGCCTAAGACATACAGACACACACACGAGAGAGAAATCAGCCATCCCTGGTCCTAATGATTACCACCCTGCAGCTTTAAACTGAGATAATCAATAGATAGATAATATCATCATCACATCATCTTGCTCTGCACTTTGCTCTAGAACATCTTGATAAATGTCAGAATACTGTTAATTGTTTTAATCCATACTTTTAACACAATGCTAATCAAAAGAGCGACACGCTTAATCAAATAAATAGAAAATACTGTTTTGGGTTTTGATAGGTCTTAACAAACATGAAGCTGAATTCCTTCATGGTCAAACTGATGTTTTTCAAAAGCTTGACTGAACAGAACATGAAATAAAAGTTGTAATACTGAAAGTAAATGTTACTACCCGACAGCTCTCTGTTGTAGTAGTCTCCAGACAGGGTGAAGCTGGTTTTGCCTTCCTGGGTGGAGCCGATGCGCTGCAGCACGTAAAGTCCTGCAGTAAAAAACATCACAGTCAGGCAGAGATACAACATGTTCAACCTCCACTTCCTGGATCTGCAGTTATTTATCTAGTCAATTATTTCATTTATTTATCTGCACTGTTGGCTGTGTATGTAGTGCAGCCACTGACTCTTAGCTAGTTCCTAAAAACGTTATAGTCCTTAACGTCTGATAGCAGAATATTTACTCCACTGACACACAAGAAGTGATTTCAGTTTTTAAAGATGAACTTTTGGCAACGTGCCTTTATTTGATAGAGTTTAGTAGAGATTCAGACAGAAAATGTGGAGAGAGAGAATCAAAGTGACACGGTTATATGCTACGTATCTGAACCACTGGGGCACATGACCATATATACAGTACAAACAACAACAGCCACTGTCAACAGGGAACAGGAGTGTTTGCTGAGCACCAAACACTGAGGCAAGATCAATCTTTGATCAAAGTTAAAATAGTGGTTGTGACTTTGAGAATCAGTCACAGGTTTGATGCTGAAGCTGTATCTTGTGTGATGAGACTTACTGGAGAAGGTGAGCTCAGCCAGTGGTATGTCACAGTCCAGGCAGTCATCGATGAAACAGATGCAAACACTCTCAGCCTTCACCTCCACCCCGGACAGAGGCGCCGAGTGGCTGCTGGAGCCAGAGTCCGCCCTGGCTCTGGGATGGCCCGCCATGTTCTCAGCATTCTCCAGCAGCCACGTGGCAGCCTGGTCCAGCTGGCCTGAGGACGTATTACTCTGTCTTTATAATGGTTTCCATTCAATATGCTCAGGACTTTGTGGGTTCTAGTGCCAGGTTACCAGGTGTTAAAGGTCTCACTCACCTTTACAGTGGATCAGGGCTCTCTTGCAATCTTCTTTCCTGAAGCCAAGGTCTTGTAAACGGGTCAGCTGACCCTCTGTGGAGACCAAACACAGCTTTTCTCTACAGTAAGTAGCCATGGAATAACAGGAGGCCATCTGTGCAACTAAACAGGAGCCTTCAACACGTATCAAGACTACAAAATGTTTTTTATACAAGACCAAACATCCCTCTATACGCTGGTCTTTTCATACCTATGAGGGCCTCAGTCTTCTGCCTGAAGCTGTCTTTGGGTGTAGCAGTGGGTGCAGCGGTGGTGGTGTCAGAGTCGTTGGGCAGTGGAGCGCTGGCAGTAGGGATGGACTTGGCGATGGCCAAGAAGAGCTGAATGTCGTTGTAGGACAGACGGATGCCCAGAGCAGGAAACTGAATCTGCCAGAGAACCACATGCACGATTAAAGGGGCCTTCCACCTAGTTTACACGTCAAAGTAACTTCACTAGTAACGTGGAGTTACAGTCACCCTGAGAAGACAGCTGAATAATGTCTTCTGTGGTGAGAGACATCACCTGGGTGTCACTGCTTGGTCTTGGAGGCGACACATTTAGAAGAGAAAGCCAGTGTTACAAACTGGAGGCGAGGAGTTTGAGAGATGTGGGCATTTACCAGGCAGGGAGAGGCTGATGACAGACACTCGAGCTGCATTATGGGAAATGTATGAGCCAGTGTGACCCTGTGCCCCACCAGTTACATGTTTCATATGTGATTTTTGGTTGAGTGCTAACTCCTGACCTCCAGCAGTGGGGGGATGTCCTCCACATTGAAGGCATCCAGTAGACCTGAGCTGCTTTGGTATGTGGGGCTACCACACAGCTCCACCTGGACATTGACCGGGTCGATGATGGACAGCGCCGTCTCCTGCTCACTGCCCAGCCGACACGAGAACACCTGGAGGTGATGAGATACCTCTGAATCAAAGCAAATAAACATACGAGCTGGACACTGGGCTAGTAGTTAGCACTAATAAAGGGTAGAAGGAGGAGTTGGAGTTGTAGGGCAGTGCTGGTTGCAGTTTTAGGAGTAGAAAGAGTAACACAATTACATAAATTAAATAAAGCAATAGCAGCAGCAGTATTTCGGTTCAGTAGTCTGTTATAGGTTGGGATTATTAGGTTCAAAGATTAGCAGTGGTAGAACTCAGCAGTGATGTTGGACCATGACATGGTGCTGAGACGGTGGGAGGGGTCACCTCGATTCCTGCCAGGCTGCCAGAGAAGGGTCTGTCCAGCAGACGGGGTTTGTAGGTGAGGACAGTGGTGCCTTTCAGAATGATGGCGTTGGTATCCAGACAGGATGAGTCCTCCACAACCACAAACTCTGTGCCTGAAGACCAAAGAACAATGCATCATGGGAAATTCAGTCAAATACAAAGGCCAGGTCATTGAAGGTTCACATTCAGGAGCTTATCTACAGACCTGCGTAACTTATAACTAAATAACTTATTCTATTCTCACCATCAGTTGTCTTTTCTCATTATATCTGAATGATGCATCAGCTCTAATTCATCAAATGTTATTAATTACCAGGAGCTGGATTTGGAGTAGTCTGTGGCCACCATGTGTTTAAAGTCCATTATTTATTGAATTAAAAACAATCCCAAACGTTGATCAATATTCTCGGTGATTGATCACTGTCCTCTGACCTGTGACGTTGATCTTGACCTCCAGGCAGCGGTCCTGGGTGACCGGCACTGTGGACCTCTTGGTGACCACACCGCTCTTGACCGTCTTTGGCATGACGGCCCCGGTGGTGCTGGTGCCCGAGTCGGTGCTGGTGTTACTGGGCCAGCGCTGACGGGACTCAGCGCCACCCGACGCCTTCTCCACCGGCACCCGCAGGAAGTCTCGCACCAGCTGGAGCCAGTCGAAGATGAGAAAGACCCTCAGGTTGTTGAGGACCACCGTGAAGCAGGAGGAGTCCCGTGAGGATCTGTGGGAAGGAGGAACACAACTCTTTACGATCTGACACCACCTTAAATCTCTACTTGTGTGGAAGTGTTCCACCACTGTACCTGTAATGCAGTTCCAGCTGCAGTGACGCCCGGTTCGTGCCTGTTTTGGAGGGCTGGAGGATGCAGTCAAAGACGTTGGGCCTTGCTCCATCAGCTCCACCGGTGCTTTTATTGGGCCCAGTGTACCGAGTGTCGTGTGCCAGCAGGGAGTGAGACACCAAGTTGACAGACTTGGATCCACTGGAGAAACTCTCAAAGAGCAGCTTGGATTTCATGAAGTCAAACCTTTGCAAGAGAAATACAGACATAGTATTAAAATGACATTATTATTATTAATAAAAATAAAAGTGTGAAACAGTGAAGGACACCATAAAATAATCTGTTTTAGTGCAGGACATGGTGACTGGAGCTCAGCATCAGGTGAGATGTTACATGATTGTGAATTGGCAGCAATATAGATTGTTTTACCCACACATATTTTACAGTTTCAGATGCAGCTTTGGGTGCACGTGTGATGCTTGTTGGTATCATTAAACATTACATTAATGCATCCCTCTCTTGTTTCCTTAAATACACACACAGTGACATACTGAACGTGTTGATACTCTGTCAGCATTCAGTACAAAGAACCATTTCACCTGGTACACTGCTCTGCAGTATGTTAGGTCCAGGTCGTTAAAGATTAAGTGAACTGTTTAAAGGCTCGTCTGGCTCAAAGACCTTTAGTGCCTTTACACTGTGTGCCATGGTTCTGGCATTATGACCTGATGAATCTGTTGAGGTCACTCACATTTCTGTGTCATTATTTGCATCTAATCAAAATGCTACGCCATGCTATGCTAGCATCTGGACTTCTGTGAGAAAAATTAAACAGCGGTTATTTTGAACAATTATTAGATGCTTTCCACAGCACATCATATGTATACCTATTTGCAGATTTGGAAAAAAACGCCTTTTTACTGGGCAGTAAGAAGATAGAAACGACCCACCTTGCCAATGAGTGTGTGGGGCTGTCCAAGAGCTCCAGACTGACATCCATCATGTCCACAAGGAATGACAAGTTGGTGTAGACGTCTCCACTTAACACCGTCTATAGAGAGACACAACAGCAGGCCATAAACTAGGACATAAAGGGCATTGTTTGGAAATCAGAAAAAGTGACAATTACATCTTAAAATATATAAATCGATCATTAAAGAGACCGGGAGGTAGAAAATACCCAACAAGTTAAATATACAGTAAACTATGCAGCTCTATGTGGGCTCCTTGTTTTTAACCAACATTTTTCAAATAGCAGATGTAGCTGTGTGATATCACACTGTCGGCATTTGGAAAAAAAAGATAACTGTAATTCCCCATCAAATAAAAACAAAAATCTGAATCTGACAGACAATGAACAGAGTATTCTGTAGAGTATTTTAAGTCACTGACATCATAATCCACATCTACAGGTTATCATACAGTGAGTGTGTGTGTGGTTGCCTGCTCTCTCACATAGCTGCTGGGGTCCTGCAGATTGTAAGGTCGCAGGAAGTCTTCGACCGGCTCCCCCAGGTTGTTCTCCAGCAGACCTCTGATCAGCTGGTAGTGCTCCAGGTCCACAGAGCAGTGAACTGACGACAAGCTGCCGTGGATGGACATGTCAGGTACTGCGTGGCTCAGCTCCCTGACAACATCAGAGAACACAAGCATGAGTCTGGTCCTAGGAAAGAGGACCCTTTTCCTGCTGCATGTATAACAAGGCAACGGTCTGATAAAGCGTAAAATGGTTTAACAAAAAGTCCCTTTGTTGTAAGAGTGTTTTAAAGTCTTTCTGCAGCTTTATTTATGCTAATGACTCGAACAAACATATGGTTGGTATTTTTTAAACTCTGTGTTTTAAAGGATTAAGGAGTTACACAAGTTTGAAGAAAGGTTTACTAATTATTAATTGTCAGTTTTTTGTACAGCAGGGGTCAACAATGACATTCACCCACGGGCCTGGAGAGTGTGACTCCTCTAATTGATGTGAGATCAGCTGACGGTTTTACTAGAGAAGATGTCCCACTCTGCTGGAGCTGTGGGAACTACAGAAACATTGTATAGAGGTGTTACAGAGTGGAGCGTCTTCCCTCACAGAGCTTTGGGTGAGTACAGACACATCAACCTGTCATCAAGTTACTCCAGGAATATAATGTTAATTAGTGACAGCTGATATAAGCTGGAGCCAGTGACATTTGTTATTTTAACCAGTGAAAGTGACGTCAGCGCCGGCTGAACAAGCTGCTACCTAAATGTTTTGGTCACTGCTCTGTGCTAATAACAAAGAGAGGTAACGGATTTCTTAGTATCAAAGTCACTTGCACTGACTGAAATAATGTTTCCCATTCACACTATAACTTTCCCTCTCAGATGCAGAGACTGAACCTCAGTCCTCAATTTGATTTCACTGTAAAAAAGGTCCTGACTTTTGCTACCAATACAACAAAAAGCAGCACATACTTGTCCAGGTTGCGTTCCACTTTAAGCTTGAGGCGGCAGCAGTCTTTGAGCAGGTTGTCTCCAGTGCGACGGACAGAATATGAAGGAAAGATGAGGTCTGAGGACTCGGGAGGTTTACCACTGCTGTCCCAGGGCTGACAGGGCAGATGCTCTGCAGCAAAGATATCCACCTCTTGCAGGTCCAGGGCAATGCAGTCCAACAGGCACACATGGTCTTCTACTGGGGAAATACAACAACTATTTTATTAGAGTGAAGAGAGATGAGAACAACATACTGGAGGTGACAGAGAGACAACAATAACGGTTCTGGCTCTTTATGGAATATCAGTCCAGATTGCCTTTAGTCTTGGCTTTATTTTGTTAAGTGAGTCCTTTATGGTGACTCTTGTGAGCACCATTTAACTGCATCATAGTGGGTTCAAAGTGAACTTCAAAGCCTCTTATGATTACTGAGGTCTGTATGGCTTTCTTTCTAACTATGCGGCAACGCTAACCTAAGCTGTGAGGGCCGTCCTCCTCAGGGACCCTCTCTGAGTCTGGGGCCTGTGGCCTGCCGAAGGTGAACCCTGTGGAGGAGGAGGAGCTGGAGGGGGAGGCTCTGGGCTTCTCCTGGTCACTACTCCTCCCTGCTGCACTCTGGACACGCTCCTTTTTCAAGAAAAAGAAACGGAATACACACATTAAGTCCTGTTAGCAAAGTATTACTTTCACACAAAGCAGATGATCCCTTTTTAAAGGGGCCAAAGCACAAAATAAACACAACATTATTAACAAAGGGGATCTGATGTGGTTTAAATAAATATTAATGCTTCAGTTTCTATGCTTTGATTGATGAAAGCTCACTGAATTACCCTTTAAATAATAATAACTCAATAACATTGTGCCATTATCTCCTAAGCCAGAAAAAAGACAGCAGCGAGTTTGTCTTCTCCACTGTCTCTAACCTCAACAATAAGTAAGAAATTACTATTATGTTGCATTTAGGAACATTTGGATCCAGTGGGTCAAACACTGGGAAAACACAAAAACACAATTACAGCAAAGTCAATTTCACCCCAAACTATTTCAAGATCAAATTGTATGAAAACAATACACCAACATTTGCCAGTAAATCCTCTGATCTGTGTATATAGTGCATGACTTAAGGCAGGGACACACATTACAATTGAAGCCAATTATAGTTCTGATTTGGGCATCATGACTGATTCCACCAAGATGTAAGTACAGGCCAGTTGGTGTTGACACTCAGGACATAAAATCTTAGTGTGTACTATTTTGATCCAGTCGCTGTCTCATTTTAAACGTGATTAACTTTTAAAACTGTAAACATGACTAACATCACGCAGCAGGAGTAATACTACTACTCAGAAACTTTCACTACATGAATGTCTTCTATACGAGAGTTATTAATATAACTTGGTCAGTATTCGAGTTAAACTTTCAGAAGAAAAAACTCCACAGCAACATTTATACTCTTCTTCACCTTTTAAAGTGGTTTACAATGGGGATCTTAATTACAAATTAATTTAAAGACATTGACAAAACAATTCTCCTCTTCTCTAAAAAGCCAGTTTTCAGAAGCATCTGAAACACCGAATCGTCATATAACACAAACCCAAAGATCAGGAAGCTTGGAAAGTTGGTGTATTGCTTTAAACAATGCATGCAACAGATGTTTTAGCAGAAAACTCATAACATAACCAACCGCAAACAGACAGACTGCACACCAGGGCTGGACAATATTTCACTAAAACTAAAGCAGTGAAACTGGATCACCAGAGGTTTAGAAAAACAGGAGCATATTGAACCCAGACTAAATGCTGTAACACAGAATGACACATGTTACCCGTCAGCTGTCACCTATCAGCTGTCACCTGTCAGTAGTGTGTTACTGGGACAGTTTGTGAAACGGTGTAGGATGGAAATTGAAAAGTAAAACTGTGATATTGTGACAACTCTCTTCCACACCAAAGCACAAGCATGCCAGTGTACCTTGTAATGGGATGGATCCTTGTATGAATGTGCATGCAGTATAAAATTCTTCACAAAAAACACAAGATGCAAATGAAAGACCAATACAACATTTACTGCTTCATAGATAGACTAATGCCAGCGTGAATAGGACTGTTCTTCACAGCTTGGTCTGAGTGTTGATGATTACCCCTGGAGTTTCTTCAAAGCTGGTTTGATATGTTTCTGTAAATGTGGCCACAGCCTTCAGCCCAAACCAGAAGAAGTGTGTGTTATTCACAGTTAGCTGGGTCACGAGCTGACTTGACCTCTATACATTAATTTCTTTTACTATAAGCATAATTTGGAAAATGTCAATATAATTCTGATTTGGGAAAAAAGCATGAAATATACAAGTTTTGCAATAAAGAGTAAAATATCTATACATGAGAAAACAGGCAATACAATAAAAAAGAAAAAAGATCCCACCAGATATTATTAAAAGTGATTTGTTTGCTGTGAAATTTTCGTACAATTTAATCTCAAAAGTTGAATATTGTTTATGAGAGATGTTGTTATATATGTTTAAGGTGGTTACTCAGCTTGAAATGGAACTAAAACATGCTGTCTGTAGCCACTGTGCCGTGCCAGCCAATCATGACTACAATCATATGATAAGCACTGATCTGATGTTCAACTATCATATGAACATGGTTTGACTTTCAACTTATTGCCTTTATTTCAATATAAAAGTTCCATCAAAGCTTAACACATCAATCCTTTAACTGTGTTCAGAGGACCGAGTCAGCTGGATGAGACTCAACAGGATCAGTTTAGACCAGGGGTGTCAAACTTGCGGCCCGCCAAAGGGTCTAATCTGATCCACTGGATGACTTTGCAAAGTGTGAAAATAGCAAAGAAGTCATTAATTCCAATTTTTCAATAAAATGCACTGCTACTCCTACTGCGCTGTCCTAATAAGAGCAACAGGCACAAAGCCTTTCCAAGAAAACATTTTTTTGCCTTTGTAGATCCACTGTGATTTGTAAATTGTAATGCACATGTAATGACAGGAGACTAACTGAACGTGGAAAAACTGAGACATATTGCTGAAATTGCACTTATTTTTCTGAAGACATCTAAGGCTGTTCATCATCTGTTTTGTAAATGGATGTTTAATTAAATTGGGTTGTATGTGGCCAATGAACTAAAATGAATTTGACACCCCTGGTTTAGACAGTTAAAATTAGACTTTTTTTTAGCTTTGTTTTAGCGGGCTAACATTATATTAGCCTAAATCTTCTTTAAAAGCATTACATTTAAGACAGTTAGACATGCTGACAAGGTTCAGTTATGGAAACATACTTTACATTCTTCAGTTAACCATCAGGCAGCACTGTATTCATTCAGCATTTCAGAGCAGATTCAGATGATCAGTTACTAAAATAATAAGATGATGAGAAATCAGGGTTTCCAGGCTTTTTGAAGGAGCTGGGCTGGTATGTTGGTAGTATGAAAAACCAAGTTGCATGAGGTAATCCTGAATTCTTAAAAGTCAGGTAATACCATGAAGTGCATAAATGAATACAGAGAAATTAGAGAAAAGGGCAGGAAGAGAAACAATGGTCAGGCAGCACTGTACGGGCAGATGAACGGGCAGCGTGACTCACCAGAGAAGGGAAAAAGGCATGTGCCATGGTGAGTTTCTCTACCTTGTCTCGGAGGGAAAAAGTTCCATGAGCCCCCGCTGGCAGGAAGCAGTTCTGCACCCTCAGCTGGCCGAGATTGGCCACAATGACCCTCTGCGACTGCGAGCTCTCTGGGATGAGAATAACCGGGGCGCCGGCCTCAATGTCAAGCAGGACCCTGGATGCCCGCTGAGGATGATCCCTTACCTGCAGGGAGAGACAGGAGACAGAGAGACAGGAGAGACAGAGAGCAAATAAACAGAGTGCAGAGAGACAGGAGACAGAGAGACAGCAGACAGAGAGCAGAGAGACGGAGAGCAGAGAGGAGGAGGACAGGAAGAAGGGTAGATGGAGAAAAGACAGAGTAGAGGAAGGAGTAGGTGAAAATTCAGTTTAGACAATAAGTTGAGGATAAAATATTACTGGACAACATACAGTGTGAAAGACCTGTCTAGATGTTATCTGAATCACCTACAGAATGCTCTTTAACTATCTTTCCTACAGTATGTGACTCTATCCTGGTTAAGTACTCACAGCCTGGCCCTCCATTGCAGCCCTTTGCCTGCCCAGGACATCCTGTAGCTGGGTGAAGTGTTGGATGAAGGCCACCACCTCGGCCTGGAAGCGCTGCGTGTGGACGTACTGCACTGAGGCCATCTGCAAAGACACCTTGATGTCACATTCCCGCTGCAGGTAAGGATCAGGCAGGCCGTACCTGAATGGAGCAGAATACAAAGGTAAATAAAAAAAGTTCTTCAGTATCATGCAGAGTAAATTGTCTGTTGGAACGTTTGCGATATATACTTATGGATGTTGAAAATAAGGGCCTCCCCTCCTCGGGTGGTGAAGCGCTCTCTGTAGAGATCACCATGTGGGGTAAGGTCACTAAGGGACAAACTTCCTAAACTGCCTTGTAATGCCAGGTCACCATCTGAAATATAAGACATAACGTGATAACATTAAACATCACATTACTTTCACGAGTCAACTCAGTTAGTTAAAAGAGCAGTATGTTGTGTGGAGGGTTTGTTTTATCTAAGCAAAGTGAATCTGAAGTTTTCATACTCACCCAACATTTCCAGATGAGCAGATAACTTGGAAACACTTGCTCTGGCCAGCTCGTTGAGTTTCTTGTTCAGTACAAGAGACAAAGCATGAACCTACAAATGAAACATGAACAGGTTTAGTCACGAAGCATTCACTTCTTAAAGCTTCACCAAGAACAACAGGGAGAGAAGTCACTAGCCACCACACTGGGTGTTGTATTACCATCCAATAATAATCAGTCGAAGATGATATATAATAGCTATGTGAAATAAAGCAGCTACAGTAAGACAACAGGGCTGTGTTGCACTACAACTTATACCCTGGTATCGCTGTGTAGCACATCAGTCCAACAGTGGACATAACACAAATCAGAACATTTAAAATGCTGCTTGGTGTGGCAGAAGTCACGGTCATATACTACCAAATATATGTTCTATATTTCACGAATCAATCCAAATGTTTTGGGATATTTCACTCAGAAGCAGTGAACCTGTCATGAACATCAGAGGATCATTCATCCTCTGGGGACCATGAACTACTAGGTGGTGGATAGACAAACGAGCAGACAGACTGACATTGCCACCCCCAGAGCACTGCAGCTAGTGTAGTGTGGCTAATAAATAGAAAGAACACTACTTACACATACAGTATCTACAACAGCATTTGTTCCTACTGTACACGAACATGTAACTGCAGTCATTCTGACTAGATGCACCAGGTCCAGACCCACCTTTAGATCCACTCTAGTGTTGACGGCCTCTATTGTCTCCTCCTCACTCATGTCTGGCTCAAACAGAGGATGTCCTGGCACTGGTGGAGGTGACATAGGGTTCAGCCTCACTGCATGATTATTGGCTGTGGAGCCAATACCAAAGAAGTCCAGGATAACCACCCAGGTCTGTAGTGTGATCAAAACGTCCAAGCAGTTAAAGTCAACATCCACGCTTCGTCCCACACTGCCATAGCGCGTTTTGAACTCTGGGTGGTTTTGGTCCACCAGCAGCACATTGATATGAACTAATGAGTCGTCAAAGTCTGGGTGTGGCTGAGGGGAGGGTGTATGGTGGGTAGGAGAGGGAGGTGGAGTGCTGGGACAGTCCGGGTCCCTCTTGGATTTGCGACTGCTAGCTGAAGGGGTGCTGGGATGCCTCTGATAGAGCTGGAAGACGTTCTGGGCCTCCTCCATGTGGGCAGGCAGTGAGCGGGGCATGTCTGGGCACAGGGCATTGGATGCTGATGGACAGCTTTGAGAAAGGTACTCCTTTGGACTGAAGGTGGAGGGCTTGGGAGCTCCGCGAGACACCATCAAATGTTTGTACTTAGACTCAGGGTTCTGCTCCAGGAGGTCCTCCATTAGCAGCGAGCGCAGAGCCAGCTGGACTGCCAGTAGTTGAGGGTGGTCTTTGGTAAAGTCTCCCTCCAGATCTTGGAAGCGCAGACTGACTAAGCCTTGGGAGCCCTGGGTGAGGTCAGCACTGAGCTGGACCTGCAGTTCTGCCACGTGTAAGGTGACTTTTAGCTGAGTGAATGAGGGAGACTGAAGAGCGGGTTTGTGAGACTGTAGAGGCAAAGGAGAGGACAGCGACGAGTGGGAGAAGCTGATATGGGGAGGGTCCCTTGCAAACAGCCCTCCCTGGGGATCAGGGAAGCGGTGAGGTCTGGTGGAGGAAGGAGTTGGTGGTGGGGGTGTGGGCGGTTGGCTGGGTGTGACACGTTGCTCCTCAATCAGGGACAAATTGTCCAGTGTCTGGAGGACTTGTTCATACACAGGCTTGCACAGGAACACCTATCACCACATATTGATACAATTAATAACCAGTCAGTAACCTGACATCAAACATTTCATTTAAAGGCACAGACGTTCTGGCTGATTAGACCTCAAGTTGAAGGTGGGTGGAGCTGTGCTGGAATTACACCAAACTCCATGCACTAATAAGAATGATTAAGGTCTAATGTGTCCTGCCCTAATTTCCAGTGCAGAGCTTACCATAGGTGTGCAGGGCCTTTCAACACTTTGATCAAAGATTCTGTTCTAAGGTGATGGTCAAAAAAGGCTGCTACATCTAAAGTTAGTTTGACTTGCAATGTAATCCACTGTAAATACTTTGTCGGGGGTCTTTATCTATTTTAACTACAGGGAGAACCAGGACTTTATCTGAAACAGGCTTATATCAGAGACAGTTTTAGAGAGGTCTTTATTCCTGATTTTGCCCTGTATATTTTAGGAATAAGCCTCCTGTTTTGCTGTTCATGCAAACTCAACACTTCCTCCATGTTTACGTGTTGTCTTGATTAATTCATGACAATGTACATGTCCATAGTATTATACAACAGTTATGTCATATTCACAGTGTGTTGCTCTGAATATCTTTTTAACAGAGATACTGTTTTCACTAGATAATTCAAGTTATTCTACTTTACTGTTTTCTTGTTCAGGGTTAATGTAAAAGAAACTCAACACTTCCTGCAATAATCACATTAAAAACCTTCCAGTAGGTCAATAAAAATGATCTCTTTCCTGGTAGCCTTTGTGAAACATCTGCAGGAAGTGTCTTCTAGTTTAACAATGATGAAAAGAATGGCAAAGATTAATGAGTGAATGAGGACAGTATTTCTGTTAAAAAGAGTAACTGAGAGCAGCAGGGTGGACTGCTAGTATTTAAGACGTGGTCATTATTTGAATACCGGCTTTTATTTGAGAATTGACAGTATTGATAGTGTTTACCTGGACAGGGTTGACGAATTTGCCCTCAACTCTCAGTAACCCTGTGCTCTTGCAGGGCTCCTCTGTGGTGAGGAAGGTAAACTGGGTGTCTTCATCAACGGGAACTTTCTCCAGGGTGAACTGTATAGTGGTGTCTTTCAATATATGGAATGCTGAAAATAAATTATGTGAACTTGTGTCACAAGCTGCATTTAAAATGTATGCTTGCATTATTTGCATTCCTAAGTACATAGAATCCAGCATTCAGAATAAAACTACCCTTCAAATTTGTAACATTCTCACCTTTTCCACGGTTGAGGGATTCAAAGAAGTCATCACGTGTGAACTGTGGTTCATCCTGATTGATGCTCCCAGTGTGGGATGGTGACATGCTGCCAGCATTATCCCCTCTGGGTGCCCTCTTCAAAACCAAATGACTCATGTTGAGTGAATACAGTCGAATATCCTTGACCAACACCTGTAACCTCCCTCCTTCAGAGTCTTGCCCAGTAACAAAATTCTGGATTGTTATGCTTCCCAGATGACCAACCAATAGCTCAGGGTGTCCAGGTTTACGGGGAATGGACACAACTGGTGATTCTATGCTTATATTAAGGGTCAGCTTCACTAAAAATGTGTCTAGGGTGGATTCAGGTTCCTCCATGGGAAGATCCTCTTCGTCCTCAAAAGGATAAGCCCAGCTCTGACTCTGTGTTCGACTTCTCCGTGAGGGAGTCTCAAAGAGCGAAACCATACCGCTGTACTCTGCAGTCTTGGTGGCTAGAACAGTTGATACTTTGGTGGCAGCACTTTTCAGCATGGAGCGGAAATTGTCTTCTACCTCATTGGCAGACAGACTCAGCTCCTTCAGGAACTTGGCTGAGTGGTTATAGTGCAAGGATGCCATTTGAAGTTGCAAGGAACACTCCCCTTGGGATTTCTCCATAAGGCGAAAATTTAAAGCTTCTGAGGGAGAACCTGCAAGGAATGTTAATCCACCAAGGGTTGAGGGGCTCTCCTCAACACTGCCAATGCTGACCACAAACTGGCTCCGGCCTCCTTCCTGGGTCAGGTCCACCAACTGCATGGACCCGAGTGAACCATTGATGTCCAACCGACTGCCCATGGACACATTGACCTTGGTGCCAGTGATGCTGGCAGTGGCAATCTTTAACCCTTTCTTCTCAGCACCCAGGACAGTGCCAGTGGACACGGTCCGAAGAAGAAGCAGGTTAAGGCGGTGGATCTCCACAGTCAGCTCTTTGTTCTGGTCATAGGTGGCCTGATATGTCCCCTCCCCTTCCTCACTGTAAGGCTGTGCTGTATGTTGTTGCACTGATGATGTCCAAGTGCTTTCTTCTTTGGGGAAAGACTTCTGGAGGAACTTAAGTAGCTCCACCATGGTCTCAGGGTTAAGAATGATGTCCAAGTTATTGACCTGCATGCTTGTCACCTGAAGGGAACTGTCCAGGTTCATGGAGGGGCAGTCTGAGCTCACAAACTGGTACTCAAGCTTAATCAGGGCCTCCTGATCTTTGAGAAAGGAACTGAAGGGGGAGAGTCTATCCATGGGCATACCAGAGGATGACTCCGTATGGTGGGCCTGATGCTGGGGAGACCTGCCATCAGCCGACACAGGGGACGAAGGCTGGCTCTCTCTGAGGCTGCCCGTGGGTAAGTCAAAACTGAGATGCTTATGAGAAGCCACAAGGAGGTCGAAGTCTGAGCCATAGGTCTGTAAGGTGTCCACCAGCAGAAGACCATGGACAGTCAGAGAGACTTCAGCATCGTAAGGCCGCTTGACAAAATGAGCATTTGTGCCAAATACCTTGAGAACAGATATGTAGCGGCCATCACTCTCTACACCAAGCTGCATGTAGTTAATGTTGAATTCAGCCAATAGTAGCCGGGATTCCACCAGGACTTCCCGTGTGTGCTGCTCTAAAGTCATCACGCTCTGGGTCAGGTTCTTGGCTGAACCTTGCAGCTTCCAGGAGCTGTCCTCCCTCTGAAAGATCTTGTCATGGCGGAGGGTAAGAGGGTCAGGAGACCTTATATTTGGGCCTCTCTCTTGGCTTTTGTCCTCTTCAGATGGACTGCTTAGCCTAGCCAGACAACTCCTAAGGGCAGTCATCTTCTCAAGGTTGATATGGACCTTGAGGTCTGGTAGGGTTCCTGACAGCACAGCCCCAGGAAGCTGGGGGTCTGATGTGTAGCGCAGTCTCTGCTCAAGCTGCAGCAGCACATTAAACTTCTCCACCACGTGAGTAGGCCCTACCTCACTCTCTTGCAGATGTTTCCAGTTGTCCTTACAGCGACCAACCATTATCTGCAGGTCCTTAAAGGACAAGGAGTATTTTTCGTAAAGCTTTCTGCTGTAGGCCTGTGTACTTTCAGGGGATCTGAGGCTGGGGAGTTCAGCGCTTCTGAGCTGTTCTTTCAAAGGCACGTCTAGTTCAGGTGGTGGAGACTCTGGAGGGGTGGCAAGGGGTGTCTGGTACTCATCATCGCTCATGTCTTCTCTTTCAGGTTGAGTATCTTTGGAGCTGGCCTTAGTGTCATCTTGAAAGAAAATGAATAACAATAGGTGTGGGCACAGTTAGAAAACTCAGGCAAAAGAATGAAGATATTTGGCTATATCTTTTTAAATTTTTTGGTAAAATGGTTTATTGTTTTACCTTGAGAGTTTGTGAGGAGGATTCTGCCTAAATCAACAACAACTAACATCGGGTCCTCTGACTGGAAGTCATCAGGGAAAATCACCTGGGGTGCACAGATGTCTAACTTCATGGTCCAACGCTTACTGTTTTCCTACAAAGCAAACACATCAGTGGTATTTAGAAACGATTCAACTGCCAATTATTTCATGTCACCATCCAGTGAATCTCTCTTACAATAAACTCTCCCACGAGTAGCTGATCAATGGTTTGTCGGATCTCTGCCTTGGTCTGCATCTTCAGCTTGTTGTACTGCCTCCTGGCAGCCTCTGCCACTCTCAGTTCCAGCTCTGACTGATAGCCGAAACCTGGGTATCAAAGAAATATGTTCAATACAATAATCTGCTAGAATTCAAAAGTATCACAATTAGATGAGAGATTATACTAGTGCTACGTGGTTTAAAATAATTTAGAAGGCGAGTGAGTTGCATTTCTTTGAAGCAGTGGTGAAAGATTTTATGAACTTCTAGAATCAAAGAGGAGACTGTTCGTACATGTATTTGTTAATAATATTTGTTAACTGTTTTATCAGATTGAGTGAGGCTTTGTTATTCTATTAAATGAAAGTTTTACAGGTTTACAGGGTCTGTCAGGTTTGCTACAATGATGCTGTGCAGTCTGCACATGCTAGCCTGTGGGCTCTTCAGCCAGTTGTCATGGAGTCAGTGCTACAGCGCATCATAAAGGAGGCATCTTGCCTCGTCCGAAATGAAGAGTGGCTCCGCTAACATCAGAAGAAATATTATATTATTATATTAAATATATTAAGCTTTTAAAAAATGAGCAAAGGCACTAATTAACTCAGAAAAGGCTAATTAAGTTGATCATGATGCACTGGATGTGTCCGATTTATCTCGGCAGGTGACATTGATCACACTGCATGTTCACTTTGAGGTAATTACAACAGCATGTCGCAACGTCAGTCTGTCAATTCCAGACTCCATTTTGTTATAATTTGTTTTTTTATTTTATTTCTTTAAATCTGTTGTTTAATTTGAATTTTAACTGTGTTGAGTGTCTGCCTACAAGGTGACATTTCACCAGTCTTGATTTTTGTAACAGAATGTTTGCACACCAAAGTAGTTTCAGTACTTACCTGAGGTATGAACTCTTCCTTTATAGAAGAACTCAGTCACTTTTTTGATTGCTTGTGGGTTGTAGATGATGTTCAGTGGACTAGTGTTCACTTCCAGTCTTCTCTCAAACTTACACCTCACAGGGTTACGCTCATAAATCATCTCAAACACTGGTGATGAAGAGCACTCTGCATTGCATCCTGACAACACAAAACAAACATGGCATCTATTCTCAGTGAAAGCTGGTGGGAGTATGGTGCATACTCATACTGCTGACCAAATCGGATTATTCCCACATCCATATTGTACAGAGATATTGAACTAGTATTTTGTAAACAAGACTAAGAGTCAAAAGCCCTGTAAGCACCCTCTAGAGGCTGAATGCTGTGAGGTCGGCTAAACTCCTTATGAACCAGATGCGGGCACCCTAGTACCGTCCACTGTGACTTGAACAACACTGAAGCCGTGCAGCAGAGACACTCCACAGTGCATTAGGATTTTATTTATATTACTATGTATTTATCTGATGTTTTCACATGGCAGATGATACTTAAATGATGATTTAGATTATATTTGAGGCTGATATAGGAGGTGTAGTGCGGAGCGGCTAGTCTGCAGGGGTTCTGGACTGAAAGTAAGGTGTAGGTACGATGTAGTGATGAAAAAGCATTAAAATAATGTAATGAAAAATAAAATTAATAAATGAAGAAGCAGTTTCATGTTGAGTGAACTGTCCACATGATTATGAACGCACCTAAGCAGGGCAGAAATATTGATAAACTACAAAAACATTTTCTCCTCTGGAAAGTTTATTTATACTATAAATAAACTTTTATAATTATATAATGATCCATATAAAACCAGATCAGAACACTTCTGAACTGAAAGGTATCTGAGGTAGTCACAAGGTCACAAGCTATTATTTAATGTTGTTAAAATTGAGAAAATATAATTGAATCAATTCTTAAAAGAGAAAACACAAATCTCACCAGAGGTACTGCTGGACTGGCCGGACGGCTGGTTAATGGCAACAACAACTTTGTCCTACAAGTGACAGACAAACATGAGAAGCGCGATACAACATACAGTAGACAATAATAATAATAAAAGAGATTATGACCTCCCCTGCCCACCCCTATCCATCTCTGCTTACCGTTTTGGGAGAAACCAGCACAGGGAAGATGGTGCCCTGAGTAGTCAGGTCTCTCAGGAACAAACCACCCAGCTTCACAGACAGCAGCGAGGACTCAGAGCGAGGGAGAGACTCCACACTCACCTTCACCCCTGAAGAAAGGTGGGCACAGTGAATTAAATCAAGGCAGCAGTACACATGTTCTACTGTAACACTGACTGACTGTCTGTGGGATAAACACACCCTGAACAACAGAGGAGAGTTTACAATAATAAAAGACTCTAGCCCTTCAGTTGGTTTTCACCTGTAAAATCTTTTGGGCTATTTTCTTAATCAGTGAATCTGATTATCTTTACAATTACCTGAATAATGTTCTAGATAAACTGTCAGAAAATAAATGTCCATCCAGGGTCCAAGATGTATTGTTTTGTCCGACCAACAGTTCAAACCTCAAAGATGTTCAGTTTACTGTGATAGAAAACAGGAAAAGCAGCAAATCCTTTCTTTTTGTCTTTTGTCTCTCTGTTGATTTCTGTCAGTAATATAATCTGTACAAATTATCAATTTCTAAACCCCCCTTTATTCATTTATTTATTTTTCAAAAATGTTCTATATCACCATTTTTAATCGATCTGGCGATCTGGCCCCCCCAACTAATTGTCTTTCCACTAAAACATGTGTCCACCTGTCCAAACACTGCTTCTGTGCACCTGAGAATTCCAGCTGGATGACCCCACTCTCGTGCAACGTGTCCCCCCTCCTGTCCTGGTGGAAGAGCGTGACTCCGCCCTTCTCCAGTAAGAACTCCAGCCGGGCAAACAGATGATCTCGCCTGGTGAACGTGTTCAGAGTGTGTGAGTCCTCCAACGGGTCGAACAAGTCCTCTGTCTCTGCTGGAGAAGCGTTATATTGTCAGGGTCAGCAGATATTATATGACTTCTCTGTACTACAGAATACCAGAGGATACAAAACACAAAAATCTAAATTATTATACACCAGCTTCAATAATAATCTAATGTAACAGAATATGTGATTCAAATAAAACCAACCAAGTCCCACCTAGAATATCCCAGGAGGACGGACTGGGCAGGAGCTCTTCAGGCCTGTCTGGGTCCTGGGAATCTCCATACCAGCCTCCCCAGCCCGGGAACCAAGACTGCAGGTACTGGATCATCCCTGAGCTCCCGCTCTTTGGGATGGATGTGGTGGGTGAACAGGGCTGGGGGGGGTCACTGCTGGGCTCTCGCACATTCTGGAAGAGGAGACAGAGGAAGAACCAGGCTGAAACTCTAACAAATACACATTTAGTAGATGGGTGACAGGAGTTTAACCACAAAGACCACCGATGTATTGGAATTGAAATGTTCAACACATTAAACACCAGTGTGAATCATCTAAGCTGACCTCTGCGATCTCTTCCTGCTTTCGAAACCAGTCGTGGACAATTTCTTGGAGACTCTGCAGCTCCTCTACCATCTGCTCCTCTTCCACTCGCTCCAGTTCACTCTAGGTAACGAGGACAAACACAAACATCAGTCCAGTGACGTGTGTTGGAAGAGTAGTACATCATCTCAAAATACCACACAGGGTTACCTTAGTGCATCCCAGCATGTGACACAACTGAGGCACACAACTGGGTCCCAGTTTATATAGCTGTAATGTGCTACAGACATTTTGGAAACTGCTTGTCTGATGGCTACAGAATGATATTATTAGCAATATGTTTTATGTTTGCTGGTACATCCTGTCTGTATCACAGTGCAGTACCTCCTCCTGAGGACTCAGGGGGACTCCTTTGAGTCTTCTGAAGTAGAGGCTGGTGTAGGTCTGGGCGTCTCGGGCCCGCCGCAGGGCAAACTCCCAGCTCCCGCGCCGACGCTGCTCCCTGATGTCACTCAGGTTGGCGTGGATGGCAAACATCCACCACTGCCGACAGCTGCAGGGAAAACAAAGTTACACGCTCAAATATGCTTTATTACACAAACTACTGTATGTGTGTAGTGAAATGCAATGTGGCGTGCAGCTGAGGCTAAAAGACTAGTGTGAAGAATCATACTCAGTTTGAGAGTCAGCTGACTGTAAAACTGAAAACTTACTTCCCAGAAATGGGGACTTTGGGTCTCCACTTTCGGTAAAGCATCTCTCTCTCCCGGCGGTCCAGCTCTTTAAGGAACGCCATGATCTGCTGGTACTGGACCTGAGAGACAACACACACAATCAGTGCTTGGTCTGCGTGCTCCTGTCACTAAGCTAGTCAGTAGAGATCTGCTAGGTAAAACAGGTGCTGGTTTAGAGGAATGTGAAGTGTGCTGTGAAGAGCAGGAAGTGTATACAACCACACAGTCAGACTGACATATGAAAAGACTTTCTAGTTAATGTGCAGCGCTGCTATGTTATCTTCCTAACTTGTTCTGGCTTGTTTTGTTGTATTTGTCCTGATATGCTCTGTTATCTATTTGTTCATGTCCGGTACTGGACTATAATAGCTCACATGGTAAATTCAGTACAATGTATAAATCTCCACAGCACTTATTCCATCAGTACAACAGAGTCATGTCACACTCAGCACTCTGCAGAGTTATTAGTCGTGATGGGGGATAAAACTTTAGGAAGCAGAGTCCTTGTTCTGTTCATCCTAAAGTCCAGCTGCCTCCTGAGTTACACAGAGCAAGTGTGTCCATGAAGATCCCTGTTTGATTGGTCTAACTCAGCTCTAACAAGTTGTCTCATATTAGCTTTAACTGAAGTTTAGGATGTATTTTCATACTGAATGAGGACTGTGGATTGTGTCCCGCATCCCTCAAATTGAAACCACATTAGGACATTAGGATTACTTTACAATTACAGCGACCAATAACCCTGTCATTGTACATATGGTCAGTAATGTTACCCTATGCTTTACAGTAAAAGTCTCCCGGGACGCAGCAGGATTATGCCTTTATTAAGTGTTTGAGTGTCACTGACAGTAGCTTAACTGCATTTGCAAAAAGGCCAAATGGAAGCAAGTGGAATTAATGTGTGAAAAAAAACAATATTAGTGTTCAGAGCAGCAGAGTGGAAAGTTTGATATTGTACTGATGGAAATGTACATTACACTGAATGTATCAAGACAACATAGAGGAAGTGTTGGGATTAACAGCAGAATATAACCATCCCTGTTCTCTGATCTGCTCCTAACATACCATCATATAATATAAAGCTGTTTCAAATGGAGGCTCTGCCAGAAACATGACAGCTTTAATGTCACTGGCTGGATTGTTTACGGTATTTACCATAAAAATACTGAAAATGTTGTATTTCATACTCAGTGTGTAGTTTTAGTTAGTTTAGTGAACACGGCCGCATGTGAATGACAGTGTCTGAGAATGAACACAACCTGACTAAATAATAAAGGCCAACCCATGAATGAGGTGCTTAGCTGACCACAGCAGGAGCTGCGAGGCTCAAACATACAATACAGACACACCATTAACCTACAGGTAGAAGGGTTTAAAGTATCCAAATATAAAGAACCCGTTTAAGTTTAACTTGGTATATGTTTGGAGTTCAGCGTGCTCAGAGATACGACGTGTTAATGTGACGGCCTTGTTGGTAAAGAGGTGCGTCAGGTGTTCATACAGACCTGTGACAGGCGTAAGGACATGGGCTCCAGCTGAACCTGGCCTTCAATCCGTGGGCTGTTTCGGGACCTCAAAGGCTCCTTGGAGGCGTTTCTTCTGAGCAACACGGAGGCACACACTGGTTCAAAGATGTACTGATGCTCTCTGCTCTGCATACACTGGGTCATCGCCTCCTGTACAGTTACAAAACTGTCAGACTACTCATGTGGAACTGGACAGAATCTGAACACCAACGATGCATTTACATCTAATCTGGTTTTACATCAATCAAGAGGATTTCTAATCAGCAGGTTCCACAGGTGTGTAGTAAAAGTGCTCCACCAAGCAGCTTGTATTAGAATTACAGTCCTTCAGAAAGGTGGTCACCTTTCCCTTTAATGCACCTGGCAGCACAACAGTGAGTCACATCTCACCCTACGTACACACAACAAATCCCTACCATCATCATCATCATCATCATCAGGAAAGTCTGTCTGCTGGTGTTTGAACGGTTCAGTTTGGAACAATAAAAGTCTAAAAGAAAAGTGAAATGGAAACTCAGGGTGCAGTTCAGGGAGGGAGCTGAGGTCACAGACCTGGATCTGATTTGCAGGCAGCTTTCCCAGCATGTCACACTCTGTATCCCAGTAGACGCTGAAGTCCTCTATCTCTAGCTGCTTCTGTCGGAGGAGCTTCTGGACCTGCAAAGACAAAGAAAATCCCTGTTAACCTCAGATGCAAAGACCTGTGGTAGTCCAGAATCACACGAGGCACAATATAAACCACATAGGGACCTCATGAGTATGAGATACTAACTATTACTCTGGTGAATGCAATGTGCTTCGTATTACTGACCCACTGCATGTATGACAATAAAGAAGTCCTTATAACCAATAACAGAAGTAATGCTATGTACAAACAGCTAATAGTGTAAAGTAGATTAAAAGAGGAACTACTGTAGCACCTGTTCTCATAAATATCACTAACCTTGTGTTATTAGTTTAAAACCTCTGTGAGTGAACACTTACCGACTCTTTGGACGGGTTCTGAGCAGAAACATTGTTGATGCAAACCCCAAAGGAAAAGGGTTTCTCTGGGTTGGAGAAGTCATCCTCAAATCTAAGATGCAC
This sequence comes from Maccullochella peelii, assembly GCA_002120245.1. Taxonomy (NCBI): domain Eukaryota; kingdom Metazoa; phylum Chordata; class Actinopteri; order Centrarchiformes; family Percichthyidae; genus Maccullochella; species Maccullochella peelii. The sequence goes on from LKNJ01000513.1 coordinate 45,262, forward strand.
ATCTTGGATATTCAGCTACACACAAACCAGAGAATCAGACTTCAGCCAGAGGAAATTCACCGTCCTGACATTTACTTCTTTAGGTGATCTTCTTCAGAGTGTTTGTATGGGTTAAAAGCTTACCTGCCTATGTTGTGTATAATTGTATTGTACCATAAACAGTTGCCAGTTTATTAGGTACACCTAGTTAATGTTTGAACTGATACATGCGTTGTTGCTGATATAGTCTCAGCTCTAGTATCTCATGTTGGATATCTTACCTCGATGTTTTCCACGATCCTGGTGACCACTGAGGCAGTGGCAGAGTACCAGTAAGACTCTCCTCTCTGTTCACACTCACTCTGCAGGAGCCAAACACAAACCATCACATAAACACACACATAATACACTGTCAGCAACAACAAACAACGCTGCAGATAAGAGTGCAAGTTAGGAGAGACGACACGATAAAATAAATGGCAACGAACACAGATGAGGCCAAGCTACATAATCCAATTCCATGACTCCATTCAGACACGAGAACCCTCCTGATACCAGTGCTCTCTTAAGAACACCAGAGAATAACAGATCAGGGACATAACCTCAGTGTGTGGATGTGAGTTGAAGGTGTGACATACAGATATGTTGCAAATGACAACGTGTGTAGCTGCTCTGGTGTCCTGTGAGGCTGTGATGCTCATCAGAGAACAGCAAACTAAATCCTGAGCATCAGTGGGACAAACAATATGCAGATCTGATCCACTTACTTTGAATTTGTCTTCAAGAGCCTTGAGGAGGCGTTTTTTGCGCTCTCGCTCCTCCTCTCGCTCCTTCTCTCCATCATACTCCTGCTGCTGGGCGGGGCCGATGATCAGGTTGAGCTGGGACATGGAGATGACCCAAGGGTCACTGTGAGGACGGTAGAAAGGGATCTGGAGAGTAATCTTCCCAATGAAGCCTGGTGAAAGACAATATGATGCACGGATCACACTGAGTCCAAATGTAGATATATATCTAGAGCCACAACATAAGGATCTACAAAGGTTACAGATCAGTGCTGGAGAATATCACCCTCCAAGGGTCCTTCTTTGTCTCTAGCACTGAAGTTTCTCTTTTGCAGGTCAAACTTTCCCTTCAAACCTTTAGTTCATCACTGAGATTCCATCTGCCTCAAAAACAAAACTAACCACACAACTTAAGCACATGGCTCCTGCACAGATCAATTATATTTATTTATATAGCAGCAAACCCTAACAGAAGTTTTCTGATGACTCTTTTCATATAGAGCAGGTCTAGACCGTACTCTTTATAAAAATAAGTAATTAAGTAGACAGTAACCTGAGGGACACCACATGGACCAATCAGAAAGGTTGATGACAGCAGTTCAGACTCACACAGTAAATGTTCAGCCCCTCATTCCACTTTGGTTACAGTTTGTTTTTGTCAGTTGTGTTTAACCTTTGTGGGGTCATCAGTCAGCGCGTCTCACCTGCTTTGACTTCAAACGGCAGGTCAAACTCTCGGAGGGCATCTTTCCTCAGAGGGAGGTTCTCCAGCTCCACTGCACCTGAGGACCGGCAGAAAACAGACAAACACCCTCTTTGACAATTGTATTGGGTTGTACTGACTGAAGTGTTTCTATTATTTACTAAAATGAACATACAGTTGAACCAACACGTCTCTGAACAGCTTCAACACAGACTGAACATTATCACGAAGGAGGATTTATTGCAGAGCTGTTGGATCAGACTGACTTAGTTTTAATAAACTGCGTGCATAATGTGATATCTACTTTGAGAAACATAAACATGTTTTTCTACAAAAAACACACAGCTGCGCAGAGATTGAGATTGGTTTGACACGGTTGGCTTTTAATATGCTGATGCTGTGTGCAACTTATAAACGGCAAATCCCTCCAGTTTCACTTGTTTTATATCATATGTCAATTCTTAGTGGTATTTTCTTCTAATGTCACCCCTGGAATTAGTTTACATAGCAGTACTGCTGTTAAAGTGTAGTCCATCCAAAACGTTCATAGTGCTGGTCGTAGTGAACACTGCAGACTGAGTCTTTACATACAGTATTCACATCAATTTGCATAGACTAGACATTTGCCTGAGTAAAGAAATCTGTCACTGTGATTTACTACAGTTTAGACTTTCCAAATTGACCTGCAGTCTTTATATGTCATTACCAGCTCACAAAAATAAAAGCAGAAATCATTTTACTTAAAGTGTGGAGTCTATGCAAGGTGATTTTCATACAGACGAGGAGGAGGAGGAGGAGGAGGAAACACATTCAAACATCATTTTAAGTGCCCAGAAAAACAGATGCATGTGTAATTACCTTTCAGAAGGGCGATGGACAGCTGATCTGTGTTCAGGTTGCTGACATATTTTCCCAGGTATGTGTTTAGCACCCAGGCAACAAGGCCCTCCAACATCCTGGTGGCTCAGGGTGGATGAGAGCTACGCCAAGGTAAAAGCACCACCCTCTCGGTTGTAGCCCTCACAGGGGAGGCGTTCAGTGTCTAATAAACACAGAAGGACACTCACAAAACTCTGTCCTCATTAGGCAAAATACATTCAGTTCTCCTGTTGAACAACGTTAAACATGACCACGCTATTCTACAGTCTGTGTGACAGGTTTTTATTATTAGGTTATTATTCTTAGCTAGACAGTCAATGACAGCTAACCTTCCAGTTATTTACAGAATTAAAGCAGTGACAGTCTAATCACAGTCGATGGATTATCCATGGCTGCCTGCCTTCACTTATCCCACGTTGGCAGAGTGACAGTAACTTCAAGATACTCAACTAAAGTTAGCTGTTAGCAAAGCAGCATCATAACATGACCTGACTACAGCTACCATAAACTCATGTAATATACCGACAGCATTGTTACTGACTCACCGCCAAAGACGACAGTTGTAGCTCTTCATTGACTTATCGAGCCGGCTTTGCTGTGTCCATGTCGGTACCAGCCTAATGCTACCGTCAGTCGGTGGTCATGTCTTGTCAAAACCTCTAAGGACAGGACTACAGGGACAGCTACCGTTACATAAACTGCATACAGTGGACTGCCAGGCAGTGTCTCGACACTGGCTGAACTACGACAAAGTGAAAGTAAAAACGGACTTTCCCCACCAGCAGACAGCACAAAACTCAGAGTGGCTGTGGTGAGGGACAGGGCAAGGTTGTGATCTAACTTCGCTAGCCACTTAGCTAAAACTAGCACGCGAAGGTTGAGCGCTCACAGCCAACAGCAGACAGCTGGCGGTATATCAGACTCAAAGGCGACACGAGCCGCGTCCGTTTTCATAGAAAACATAGAAAACACCGTGAATCCTCACGGAATGAGGATCTGGCTACTGTATTTCAACACTTCAGATGTGTGTGTCACTGCATCGTAAATAAACACACTTCCTACTGGCTTTCAACTTCCAACACATACTTCCTGTCACGTGATGAAAACAAACCATTCCTCTCGTGTTGCCTTCAAAAACCGGGAAAAAAGGACACCTTTGCTTTGAACTACGAATTTAACTGTTCTGCACTGGTGCTGAACTGTACCAGCTGAAAACATTGCGATGTCATTATATTATTATTACAAAACTTAAACTAGGGTTGTGTAATATTTTGTTGATATCATTATCAGACCTCTAAAACACACATTTTGTTCTTTTGTTGGTAGCGGCGAGGCATTTCCCTGGTGTATTTATCATTGGGTGAGAAAGAAAGAGACCGCAAACACAACATGAGCGGCAGTAGAAGTTGTCCTTTCCTCCGCGGAGGCGCTGTTGTACTGAGATGATACCCGAGATGTCAAATCTAACCATAACCACCTTGAAAAATAAGAGAATAGTGGCCCACAAGTACACAGAAGCTGCTTAATTACAAAATTACTTAAAGGGTCAGTTCACCCAAATTAAAAGGAAGGATGTTTTTTCTCTTACCTGCAGGTTTTGAGATTTCTGCCTCCAATACAATGGAGTGAATATTAATATGACCAAGTACCAGGTGCATCTGCATAGAAAATAATAAAGGTAGATTTCTTTCCTGTATGTCAGAAAAGTTTCTTAGCTGCATGGGTTCAAAAACCCATCAGAGACAAAATGATCTAAAATAAGAATTTTTGGTATTTCCAGTGTTTGATGAGCACAAATATGTATGACCACATATGTCAAAGGGCTTAATGACAGCTTTTGTTGGATGTCATTCCATCTTTCTTTCCACATTTCTCTCGACTGTCTCTCCTCCATCACTACCAATAAAGTCCAAAAAATGCCAAAAAGCATATGAAAAATCGGAACTAAAATGGACAGAGTGTGATGGTTCGAATGATAATAGGTCATTTAGCTCGTCAGCCAAGTTGTGCATGAATAAATTAAAGAGTTCCTCCATTAAGCAGAGGATATAAAGTACAGCTTCCCTGAACATGAAGTGCTTTGTCTGATGATGGCTGAAGTGGACTCAGTGATCTCCAGTTCCAGAAGTTCTGATAAATCACCTGGCCTGCCTCATTGAGGAATGTTTTGTTATTTTACCTCTCAAATTTGCTGTAAAAACTAAGTAAGAGACACATAAGAAAAAAAACCTCTTGGTCTGATTCATGAAACATGCTCTGACATCTAATTTGTTGCATATCTTTGTGAATCATTGTTCTTAAATTGCACATTTCAGGCAAACTGCCAAATTCATCATGCAGGGTCACACCCAGGTTGGTATCAGCACAGTATTGTCAGTGGTGATGGACAGGTGGGCTGGAGAAACATAAGCTCAGTTCAGGTTAGTCAGTTTAGCATGTTAGCATGCTAACATTAGCTAGTTAGCAGTAAACACAGAGTGCAGCTGAGGCTGATGAGAATGTCATTAGTTCAGCAGGTATTTGGTCAGAAACCCAAGTGTTGGACACATTAACATGTTGACCTGATGATGGTGCTTGATGAAAAGTCGTCAGAGAATCACCAAAGTGATTACAGTTCATCCTGAGGGGAACATGAACCACAGATGTCAGCCTCATGGTGGCGCTAGAGAAAAGGTAATTGGATCACCCAAGTCATGAGGTTACAGCTTCTGGGGACCATGAATGTCGTACACAATGTTGTGCAAATCCATAAATGATATGTTTTACTGGATGAGTAAACACTTTGACCTGCTGGTGGCGCTAGAGGAAAAGTCAGGGGATATACAATACAATGTTTTCTACGACACCAAAATTAAAAAGAAAACAAATAAAAACACTTGATAAGAAAAAAACATAGTTTGTGACGTTTGAGTTTAGTGTGAAAAAGCACTTGTTGGCCCATCTGGGCTTGACTGTCTCAGTGAAAAATATTTGATCAAAATGTCAAATTCAGATGTATCTACACACTGTAAACAGTAATTATTGTTCAAAATTGTAGTATTTCTGTAATTACTGCCAACAAAGAACAGCTTTCAGTGGAATCTGAATAGATTTAATAAATGTAGCTCTGAAAAGTACTGACAGTATCTTACTGTACTGTCTGCTGCCAAAAATCCACCACTACAGTACTGACCGCTGTCTCTGATGAAACAGTGTTTTTAAAGCTACATGTGTAATTACTGGCCTGGCTTCATCGCTGTAGTTTATCAGCTCTGCTAAATGCAGCAACACTAATCCATCCAGACCACACAGTGTAATCTCTCTAACCACAACCAGCTCTGCTGATATCTCCACCACCATTAATCTTACAATATTAACCAAATGTATTACTTTGAATATTTATTCATATTCTCTGAAACATTTACCATCTGCTTCAACATATTGTTGCCATGATGATGAAAAAATTTGGTTTTAACAAGGTATTTTTCATGTTAATGATAGCTTTTAATACATAGGATTCTGTTTTAACAATAAACATGTCTTGTTACAACAACTTGGAACTTTCCTGTTATTCCACAAAATCAACATGTCCTGTTAAAACAAGAAACATTTCTCGTTATAATGAACTAAAATGTTAATATAGTGCACTAAGTAGCAAACAGGAAGTACTTTTTGACACAGCAGAAATAAAGCTCTGACATACAAAATGAGTTTGCTCCCCGGTGCCAGCCTCTGTAATCATTTTTAAGTGAAATGATCCTTTTTATGTTTCTGTTTTTGCAGTTTAAGTATGTAACTCTGCCCTTTGTTACTACATGCTGCAAACAAAGAGCATCCTTCACTAGACTACTGCTGACACTAATATACCCCCAAGCCCATTGGCTGGCTCTTATGTCACCACCCCACATAATCCAGGGCAGGCCCACAGTGGAAAGGGGGCCATCTGTTCCACCTCACAGATCCACTATCAGACATCCAAATCTGGATGAGCCATCACACCCACACACACCCCACCAGCACCTGAAAGGATTCATTTTCTAAATTACGCACACTCAGGTGGAAACAGTGACACATACAGGAAACCCAACAGAGCTCAGGTATCCACCACATCAGTCTGATATGAGAGTTATGGCATTCATTTACGGTCGTTACATTTCAAGTAACATTGAGCTCATAAAGAAACACAATAACATCCAGAGGAACAGCTGGGTGTTGTCAGCGTAGCCGTGGTAGGAGACATCATGCAAGTGTCCTGGTGCAGAGGGAGATGACATGAGCATGGAAGTGTTTCATGGTAAGCTGCACAAGTGATATGTGGTGTAAAAATGGGAGTTTTGGTCTGGTGGAAGTGACAGAGCAGAGGTCAGGGGTTAATCACCATGACCAAGAGTACTGACAAAGAAGCTCATCGACTCATTTGATATTTCGGTTGCAATCTTTGCTAAGGATGGAAACTCAGGGCCAAATATTTAAATAAGCCATTAGATTTAGATATTTCTTGTATACAAGTGGAACGATGGCAGGAAAAATCCAGGAGCACCAAGGTTGTGTGTTAACAGAAGAACAGTAGCCCGTTAATTCAGTCACTAAAACTACAGAGTGAATTCCTGTCAGGCTCAGCTGTACTTTTCAATGGATGCTAACACTAACATGCTACATGTATGCAGATCCCTCAGAATCTATGTGGACTGATGTGTTAGTTAAAAACGTGACATGTGGTAGAAACCTGGCTGCTCTGTCCTTCTGGACTACACCACGGTCTCTTGATCTGGTCACATGTCACATTCAGCAGCCTGAAGCCCAGGGACATTAAATGTTGGTGTCTTACAGATTCTTTAGGGCACGTGCAGGTTGGTGCAACACCTGTGTGGGGACAGTCAGGGCCTGGGGCTGCAGGGACAAACAACAGGAGGGAAGTAGGTCAAGTTTCCCGCTGCTGGATTCAGACTGATTCTCTCTGTGGCTGACGTCTCTGTGAGAGCAAAGGGCATCATTGGAAATAAAACCAAACGTTCTCCAAAAATACATTAATATATGTTTTTCCCCTATGTAGCCTTTACTCCCAACATGCTCCACTGTAAACCGTAACATATTAATTCAATTCACTTCAGTTTTATTTATATAGCGCCATATCATAATAAAGTTATCTAAGGGCACTTTTTTATATAGAGCAGGTCTAGACCGTACTCTTTATATTTACAGAGACCCAACAATTCCCACCATGAGGCGACAGTGGCACGGGAAAAACCTTGAGCAGAACCAGAACCAGAACCAGGCTCTGAGTGGGTGGTCATCTGCCTCGACTGGATATTAACTGAAGTGTTTCTTACCTTTTATTTATGGCCTTCACGCTAATAGTACATGATGCCTGATTAAATTAAGCTTCATTCACAGCAAAGATTCAGTCTTCATTTCTGTTTAAGTCATTAATGTTGTACTTCAGTCCTGCTGGGTGTCATTGTTTTTTTCATTATTGTACTGTATGTTGTTTGTGCTCCATAGTAATGATCTTGAGTGAGTAAAAATCTGAAATATAACAAATAAATCAGAAACTCTCTGCATAGAAAGATGGAGCTGAAAGGAAGTGAGGAAATATGTTTTCTCTTGTTTTGTTAGAGAACAATGTCCTCAGAGCAGGTTTGACAGAATTAAATGGACTGACAACATTCAAAGAAAATATCTTTATTACATCTTCATCTGTCACACACACTGAAATGTCCCGGTTCAGTAATCACAACACATGAAGCCCTTTCAAATGGGAGATTACAGATTTAGCTGGCACCAAGAAACTGCACACTGAGACTCGTAGTGAGTCCAGAGAGTCTAACCATCATCCATAGACCCAGTACAGACCAGCACTGACATGTATAGAGGACCAGGGCTCTTAAACCATTGTTCTGTTAAGGAGGTCCATGCTCCCATTTCCATTTAAGTTGAAACTGCAGTGAACTGAGCAATGAACTTCTACAGTTTGTCAACACATGTTAACATTGTGATGGGAAATGTGGATGACTGATGATACACAGACAGTAGAGAGAGTCTGATGTCCCCTGTCATCAGATGAAGACAACACACAGGATACTGACATCCATGGAGACGGGTCCATATACTGTTAAAAGGTTAAATAAGATATAAAACTGCTTAGAATATGATGCTGATATGAAAATATACTGTGGAGGAATATGGATGTGGTGTCAACTTTTGGATGAGACCCTCAAGCCTTTGTTTCTGCATAATGGAGCACTAGAAACCCATTAGGAGAAATGACAGGGGGCCAATGTTAGAAACACTGAGGTCTCATGAGCCCCAAAACTTTCTGAAAATCAACTGCTGCTTATAAACTCGACACAATAAGAACATACCTGTCTCAGACCTTTGTCTCCCTATAATATAAGTACCAGCTCACACAGTTCTTTCCATTAAAACTTCCTGGGACTTTATCAGGAAATTATGAACATGTAAAATAAACATTTACATGCAGTTTCTCCACACTGCCAGGAACACAACTCTGTTGGGGAAACACTGGAGTGACCATGTTTTTAACTGTAGAATATAAGAAGCTAAAACCCCAAACTCCCTGAAAGAATGACAAGGACATGTTCTCGAAGATAGCCCTGACTGAGAGCACAGACTCTGATAGAAAAAAAAATACTGACTTCTATTAAAAGACGAATTTCAGGTGTGGATTCCCAGGAGATTTGTTGAAGCCAACATACAGATGACTAGAAGTCATCTTAAGGCACTTCTGCTTCAGCTTTTGGCCACGGTGGTAGATGCTGCTCCAACCAAAGTATGTTAGACCATCTCTGTGTGGCATTTCTTTATATATAGTGAAACAACAACCAGATTAATGCTAATTCAGTGTCCCCTTATTCTGTGTCTCTTCAGTGTCTGTCATCAAGCGGCCTGCAGAACATTTGATCAAATAAGATGTGACAGGAAACAAAGCAATAATGGGAATTTAAGTTCTATAAAGAAAATACACATATATGGCTGGAGGGTTTTTTTACACCCCTGTCCACATACTTTATTTTTGGTCTGCGTCTCCTGGTTTGGGTTCCAGTTTTTCCATTTGTCAGATATAATTTAGAAATGTGTCCGTGTACCTTCAAGCTCCCAGAAAGCCTTTAGAAACCCACTGAGAGGGGGCACTTGTCCTGCAGATGAAACTATATTTGGGTCTATCAATATTAGTGGCAACAGTTCTCCAATGGATTCTTTGTGTCTAATGAGAAGAACCTAATTAATAAGACAAATAAAAGTATTTCTGTTACTACAGTATGTAAAAGTTAGACACTCGTACTGTGTGACCTACAGTTGCCTTCAGCAGGCTTGACATTAAAGCAAACTGGTGCATCTAGGCTCTGTGGGTAAGGCTCTGTGAGGAGGGAAAGTGTTAGCTGCAGTGGATTACAGCAGGCCTCTGGACTCATCAGAGGTCTGCAACAGCAAAAGAAATTGTTACTTTTTGAAGTCAAATCCAAGAATATCTCCCACCACCTGTTAACCAGCACTGCAAGGACTCCCCGATAATGACTGCAGTTTACTGATGATACCTTTAATTAACTGCACTTCAGTCTGCCAACTACCAGGTCCAGTTTAATATCTTGAGGTGCAAAATGAAGCATTTGTTGCACTGGAACAAAATCAAATAAAAAACATAAAATATAATGTACTAATATAATGTAATAAAAACTGTAAAATGAGAGTATATGAATATTTCAGAAAGCTAATTTTCAAATCCTGACAACTGGTCTTTCAACAACCGAGATGCTGATGAGCAAGGCACTTCTCCACCAGCTGCACTAGTGGACCCTCTCAGGAGAGGTCTGGACCCTCTGAAAACCAGAGGACTCGACACGAACCAGGTCTTTGTAGTTCACTGCGCTCTGAGTAGCGTCTGACTCAAAACGGCAACCATTTTCCAGTCATTGTTTCCAGCTGTTATCCACTTACTTCCTACTTTGTGCAGTGGTATGTTTTTGTTAAATTCATGAGGAACTCCCACTGTGACCTCGTCATACCTTGCAGTGCTTGGCGATCTTTGATTCCCTGTAGTCTCAGCAGTACACACATGTTTGTCCCTTCATCTCCATCCAGAACACATTTACTCCGTCTCTGTCTTGATGACTGCAGATAGTTTTAATTGCTGTGCAATGCTACAGCTCATCTGCACGGACCAGTGTCTCTACAGTCAGCACTGTACACACTAGTAGAAACTGCTACATTCAGTGAATGCACTCCCTGTACATAGTGATTCAAGCCTCTCTGATGCTTCCTCATGATAGCTCAGGTGTGATCTTTAACATGTTAAGAGCTTCCTGGTTGTGTCTTTTCCACTGTCCCCCCCGCCGATCTCTCCTTGGTCTCATGTTTTGTCGAGCTTTCTCTGGGATACCAACAAGAACCTCTGAGCAAGAGTTTAGTATGAAACGCTTGCATTTTATCGAATCCACTTCCCCTATCAGTCGTTCCCTTCCTCCTCGTCTCCTTTGCTGCCTTTGCTGAGGCGCTGGAAGCAGTGGACTGTGGAGGCCAGGAAGAAGCTGGCCACGATGGCCACCACTGAGACGGAGATGCCGGAGAAGATGACGATGAGGTAGTCAGTAAGGGTGAGGGTACCACGGCATTCCCGGAAACTGTCTTCAGAGAGTAAACTGAGAGGAACACGACGTCCATCCAGAGGCAGGGAGCATTCTATCCCGTCCATACCTGGAGAGAGAGACAACAACAAGTGAACCAGCTGACAGACAACCCAGGCACTGGACTCAGAACTCATTACCAAGGGAAAAAATGCGTTAAAATACATTACACTACATGCATTGCATACCACAGAACTGCAACATGTACAGTTCGATTCCTGGCTGGAGGACCTTTGTTGCATGTCTCTCTTCCCATGTTTCCTGTCTCTCTCTATTGGCTGACAAACAGCTAATACGCTTTATGTGATCCAACCTGGTGCTGACTGACTATTACATGATATGATGTCTGAAGTAACTAATGACGTGTCTTGATCCTGATCAGGATCCACTGAATAAACAGGAACAACGTCTCTATTTCTTTTTTAATTCTGCTTTTATTGCCCTCACATTTGAACCAAACTGTGGCAGAGAAAAACAGCTTAGACAAGGTAGCTTAAGCTGTCATTGCTCTTCTCCCACACAGTTCTGTAACACACACACACACACACACACACACACACACACACACACACACACACACATCCTCTAAATTACAGATTCCTAAAATGAACATGGGTAATTTCAAAACAACAGTACAGTCTTGATAGTACTCCAGGACGGATGCAGACTTGCACATGCTTCTATAGTCTATTGTATTTCTATGTTCAGGAAGACTAGAGGCACACCCATGTGCATGTTACCGCGGGCGTTGCCTATAGCATATCTATGGAGACTACCTGTGTGGGCTTCATTGCTAAACTGTAACCTCCTAACACACCAATAGAAATCCAGCTTCACACAACATCTACAGTGGGGCAAAAAAGTATTTAGTCAGCCACCAATTGTGCAAGTTCTCCCACTTAAAAAGATGAGGGAGGCCTGTAATTTTCATCATAGGTACACTTCAACTATGAGAGACAGAATGGGGGGAAAGAATCCAGGAAATCACATTGTAGGATTTTTAATGAATTAATTGGTAAATTCCTCGGTAAAATAAGTATTTGGTCACCTACAAACAAGCAAGATTTCTGGCTCTCACAGACCTGTAACTTCTTCTTTAAGAGGCTCCTCTGTCCTCCACTCGTTACCTGTATTAATGGCACCTGTTTGAACTCGTTATTAGTATAAAAGACACCTGTCCACAACCTCAAACAGTCAGACTCCAAACTCCACTATGGCCAAGACCAAAGAGCTGTCAANCAAAACATCACTGCTCTAGAGGAGATCTGCATGGAGGAATGGGCCAAAATACCAGCAACAGTGTGTGAAAACCTTGTGAAGACTTACAGAAAACGTTTGACCTCTGTCATTGCCAACAAAGGGTATATAACAAAGTACTGAGATGAACTTTTGTTATTGACCAAATACTTATTTTCCACCATAATTTGCAAATAAATTCTTTAAAAATCCTACAATGTGATTTCCTGGATTCTTTCCCCCCATTCTGTCTCTCATAGTTGAAGTGTACCTATGATGAAAATTACAGGCCTCCCTCATCTTTTTAAGTGGGAGAACTTGCACAATTGGTGGCTGACTAAATACTTTTTTGCCCCACTGTATGCTGCAGGCCAGAATGCATCCACATATTAGGAACCATATGAGATATTATCATTATATAACTATTTTTAACCAAGAGGCTAGACATCAAAAATAGCAAATAACTCTTCACCAAAACATTACATTGTATTTGAGATGTTTATTTGTTATAGTCTCTGTAAGCCACGGTTAATGAACATTGTTTTCTGTACTGATGCACTGTAACACCTGGGAAACATTTTGTCTTGTGTAGAGAGGCACTTCCATTTCATCCTGTTTCCTCTGTAGCACCGCTGTACTAAAGAGTCACTGCACATCATTGTCAAGTGTGTTTATGCGTGTGTGTGTGTGTGTGTGTGTGAGTGTGTGTGAGAGAGAGAGAGAGAGAGAGAGAGACACACACACACACACTGTAAGACCAGAAGGGGTTTTCCACATGAAAAGGGACTCAGTGACCTCATTGCTTGGTGATATTCCAGTCACGTGGTGCTACAACAGGCAGCCAGACTCATGCTCACACAGACATGCAGGAGGCAGGCAGACACACACACACACACACACACACACACACACACATACACTGCACATACGTATATAGACAGGGACACAAATAGGACATCATAAACAGAATCAGAAATACAAACATGCAGATACATGAGCACAGCCACTGAAATATATTCATAATAGGACGTGAACACACACACACATGGGCACAAAAACACACTTTCATTCATATGAGCACCACGTGCACATGGACAAAAAACATACCTGCACAAAAGTGCACAAACACATGCACAGGTGTACACATGCAGAAATACAGGTTTAATGGAATGAGCAAATGTATATTTTCAGGTGCACACGTGCATATTCTGCAGGATTACATGAACAACAAAGACATGTGCACATATACATGTTGACAGGACACTAAATGGCAACACAGAGACACAGAGACAGACACATACAGCTAGACTCATATACCTGCATATACACACACCCTTCTGAATGTAGCCGGGACCACGGATACAACATGACTGCAAGACAACATCCTCTGAAAGTGTCTCAGTGTGTGTGTGTGTGTGTGCTGTAGCTGTGTATAGTGTCTTTTTGCTGTGAGTAAAGAGTCTGGACATAGTTATCTGGTGTCAGTGTTGTGGTGTCATGGCATCAGATTTGTGTATTGCTGAGTGAGGCCAGATGCTCGTTCAGACAGCAGCGAATCGTGTTTACAGTGAAGGTCGTCTCGTTCTTATTTAAAACTCAAGAACCACAACGGCCCAGTTAGAAACCAACAGCGCATCTCATTTCCACTCTTACACTTTGTCACTGTACTGAAGTGACTCATTGTTATCTAAGTGACCTAAAAGTCCACAGTGGAGTTGGTTTGCTTCCCTGCAAACTGAGCTGGAAACACCTTCACTATGTTAATGTTAAACAGACAATGTTAAAGGCTTTATTGTACTGAACTGTATATTAGTTAGCATACATGTTACCAGTGGTTCAAAGTAACTCAGCACATTTACTGAAATGTTGTACTTGTAAACAGTTTTCATGTACTTTGCTTGTGTATTTAAATACCATGATACTTTATACCAGCATGTAAAATATTTAAAACATCAACGTTACCAAACGGTCAACGTTATCAATCAGGAGTTGGCAGTTTGAACAGAGGCAGGAGTAACCATCTTGCCTATATATTGTTACCATGTGACTCATGTTCACACTGAGGTCACATCATCACAACTGAGCAAACTGCTGATGAAGGCTGTGAGATACAGCTGAAAGCTGCGATAAAAGCTAATAAGTCAAAGTAATTATATTGTTTTCTAGCGAGTTGCTTTCTGTCTAAATACTGAACATATCCAGAATATCATGACAGTGTGCCGGTGTGGTTTCTGCCACGTGGCTGTGCACATATACTTGATTGTTTGTCAATGGGAAGTCCACCTATTGCACAGCCAATAGAAATTGCACCTCAGAGGTTAAAGATTAGGGGGGCTTTGCAAAATGTAGTTTACTACACACAGTATGAGCTCCGCAGTGTTTCAGCACAGTGTTTTGGTTTGGTAATACAGTGTGAGTTCACTGTGGCATACGACTCACAGAGACACTGCAAGCAATGTTAATAAAAAATAAGAAGGAATATTTCCATGAGAAGTCATGACCTGTGATGGACGTGATAATCAGGTATATTTGATCACATATTAATTCAGTTAACTGGTGAAGACTCGTGTCTGCAACATGGAGCTTTTCATCTCTCAGTCCAGAGAAATGTTGTTAGTGTAATGCAGGAAGTTTAATCCTGTGTTTATCTTGATGTAAATGCATGCCTGATAAACTGCACAGGTGTCTGTATAAATGCCTTCAGTATTGTTAACAATGGCTATGTCTCACCCACTGTGTCTAGTTCCACAGGTCTGCCTGTCCTGACTCTGAGACTCTAGCACCAGATAAACAAGATGGATCTGTCTCACTACCATTTTGAGACCAACAGTGCGACAGAGACAGTGTTTTGTCCAAAGATGGAGACCAGCTCTCAGACTATGACCAAAAAGATTTGTTTTTGTCAGTTTACTGGATTTCCTTTGTTCTGATTGGAACTGATCAATCAAATGTTGAGAAGAAATGTTTCTCTGGAAAATGATTGAATTTTCTCTGCTCTGGCATGGGACAAAGACTGCAAGTCCGTACATTAGGCAGCTTATGTCTTACCCTTTGGGAGCTTGTGGTGGTTCTCTGTCAGCCATAAAAATAGTTTGGCAAAGTGACAGTTGCAGAGCCAGGGGTTGCCCTCCAGACGCAGCATCCGGAGGGAGGGCAGGGATTCCAGGACGCTGATGTCCAGCTGTGTGAGACCATTCCTCTCCAGCTCCAGCTCCCTCAAAGAAGTCAACCCCAGGAAAGCGTCCCTTCCTATCATGTTTAGGTAGGGGTTGTTCCCCAGTCGCAGTTTAATCAGACTTCTGGACTCCCCAAATGTCCCAGAGGGGATTTCCGTCAGGTTGTTGCTCCCCAGGTCCAAGAATACTAATCTAGAAGAGGTGCTCAGGGTCCCTGGCTCCAGCTGGGAGAGGGAGTTATTCCTCAGGTCCAGGTAGACCAGATCGCTGTAGAGGACCAGGAAGTCAGAGGGGATCCAGGGAATCCAGTTGTTGGAAAGCAGGAGACGGCGAACGTCCAGAGGGATGGAGTCCGGGACTCTGGTTAGACCTTGGCCGGTGCAGTCCACAGTATGGTGGTCTGGACACAAACAGCTGGATGGACAGTTGTGGCCTCGTGTCAGCAAGGTGGAGGAGATCAAGACAAGGAAAGGCTGCAGCCAGTTAATGCATGGTAACATTGTCGAGGGGGCGGCAGCATTAATTAGGAGACGGGGTGAGGGGGTCTCGACAGGGGGTGAGAGGGGAGGTCAGGGAGACGGACGGATAAACAGGTTAAGACCACAGGAGGGGAAGGGGAAGGAAAGGTCAGACGATGCAGGTTCAGCGTGGCTCCAGCATCCTTCCGTGCTCTCTGCACTGTAAAACGAGAACAACCCAAACAGCCATGGAGCAGCGAGGGAGCAGCGAGGGAGCGTTGTAGTCCAGGAGATCCTGTATCAAGCAGTCTGGATCCAACAGAAGCCTGCTGGCTTACAGGGAGGAGAGGGGAGGAGCAAGAGAGAGAGCGTGCAGGAGAGCGAGGAGGAGGGGAGGAGGGGGAGAGGATTAACACAGAGGTAAATAGAGGCTAACAAACCAGAGGCGAGGGGGGTGGGGTTTGTGGAGTAACATGTGTGTTTCTGTGTGTGTGTGTGTGTGTGTGTGTGTGTGTGTGTGTGTGTGTGTAGTAACAGGGACAGCCCTCCACGCCTCATTAGTCACCTACTGAAGTAAACCAACTGTCATCAGCCGGATCAGTGGAGCAGAGCCACAGTCCTCACTGGCTGTGTAGTTTCATGTAAGAGCTTCTTCTTCACACATAGACCCGGAGTGAAGACGAGGATGCCGTCACCATCTGTGACTCACATGTGACGCTGTGTGATATAGCCAACAGCAGCGTCCCACGTCGACTGGAATCACCGGCTCTTTCCTCCTCTGTCACTCCCCTTAGTGTGTTTCTCACCTCTGCTCCACTCGCTGGATGGGGATAGAGAAGAAGTAGATTGTCAGCCTGTCTCCATGACAACAGTTCCGAAACACTTACTAGGGGCAGGATGAGGAGAGGCAGCATGGAGGTGAAGCCTCATTCACACGTATCATTCATACAGAACACAAAGGGCTGATCATAAACAACATGATACTACTGATACTTAAATTCAGCTTGAAGGCTATTTTTGTTTAATACACCTGTGCGTATTAGAGCAACACCAACACTGGATTTTTGAGGCAGGTACCAATATCCATATTTGGGGAAAAAAAATTATATATATATATATATATATGTATATATAAATATAAACATAAACACATACGAGCCTGTGATAATTTCACACTAAACAATCACACTAAATCAACACCACAGTTATAATTATAAAAGGCCCATTTTTAATTTATTTACTTCATTTCTTCATTCTCTCCATTTCTCTTCTTCTAGCAGGAGGAAACATAACTTTGAGGTGCATGGGGACATACAGTATATCTGTGTCTGTGTCTCAGTTTTACTCTGAATATTTTAACCACAATAAACTCATAACTGGTGTAACTATAACTCCTCAATGTTTTCTCAATCAAAATGCATTTTACAAATATAAATATATCTATATATACAGTATGATAAACACTAGTGAATTCTGTCACTTTTCTCCCGTATCTTGCTGCTTTGTTGCTTATCAGCTGCTTCCTGCAGGCTGCCACACATTTTGCTGGACATAAACCTGAAACTCATGTAAACTTGTGTTCTTGGGTTAACTGAAATAAAACATGTAAACGTTTCAATGAAGTTATTCACAGTAATTTGGTTTGAATGTGCATGTGAATGTCGTCAGCGTAGAATCAATGGATTACTAATCCTAAATCCCTCAATCTTCTGTCTGCCAGCGACGTAAGCTCAGAAAAAATTCAATATTACATGAATATCCCTCGAGTCTCAGTGAATCACAGTGAGTCTCTGCTCTGAGAAAAAGTGCTCCGCTCTGATCTCTATCATGTAAGAGAAGTAGGTCACACATCAGGAAGAGGCAGGGCAGCATCATGGCTTTATTGCAGCTGACCCATACTGAAGTCAGTCCCATGACAGTGACTGGCTGCAGCCAGCCCTCAGGAGCAGCTCTGTGGTCATTGTGGTGTAGTGGCCGCAGTCAAAGTGCAAGTCATGTGACACCAATAAAACAATTCTTAACACGATCATTACAAAAAGACGCACCGCTCTATCTTCTGTCATCTACATGTTAAGACGGGCAGCCAGCTGCACTGGATGAGGTGCTGCAGGTCTCCGGATGCTCCTCCCTGTCCAGGTCAGTCACCTCACCGATGCACTGACGAGAGAGCGGCACTGCTCCCCGGTGTTTTGGTGGTTGGAAGTAAGCAGGATGCCCAGAAGGTGGCCGATCTTGGCTTCTTGTCTGGCCGTTGACCACCCACTGCTGGCCTGGGGGGCACTGGCTCTGTGGGACATGCTGCTGGTGCTGTCCCTCTGTGGGGCTCTCACCATGGGCTGCTGCTACATGTGTTAATACAGCCACTGAACATGGTTCTTCCCAAGGTCAGACCTCTTCAAGGCGTGCGATGAGCTCTTTCATTTTGTCCAGTGAAGTCACTGAGCCTCATGCATGAACATTTTCATATTCTTATCCTAAACTTCTGTCTGACAGGTTTGTTCGTACAAGTGTTCAAAGTAGGATTCACCAAACTCTCTTAACTCGCTCATTTCGTCCTAACACCTCCTGTTCATGAGGAGTTGCACGTTTGTGAGATTTCATAGCATAATCAATGCTGCTGCACTGCTCTGTTTCAAGTTTGATTCACAAAAATGTGACTAAAGAGTGAAAAGCAGATTATCACACCATGGAGATTCAAGGCCTGCTGAAGTTCATTCAGATGAAGGCATTAGGATTTCAGGTCACATTAATGTTTCCCACTTTGGAGAAAGGCTGTCTGTCTGCTCACGACTCATCGGACGGGTGTGAGCGACTCGTGAAGAGGAAACTCGAAGTATGCAAAGTTGGTGAATTCTACAACTTAAATCACTTGTATGTGCCACAAAAGAACAAATCTGTTAGTATGACTGCTTCCTTATCAATCCCACTTCTAACACCAGTGTGATGAGGGTTTGTTTTTCAGAACATGTGGAGGTCACAGACCTGCACAGTACCATTCATGGTCTAACACTAACAGTAGCATATTTTTGTCATTTGGTTGGTTTGGTTATCAGGTAATTTGAACCATAAATCAAAAAGCTAGCAGCGCTTCGATAAGATCATGCACAGACAGATTCTCTTCTGCAAAGTGAAGAACATTTGCACAGATTGTTTTGAATGCTGATGTGTCTGGGCCATAAAGTCTCTAAGTGGTTGTGCACAGTAAAAACTAAAGGAATGGTAACCTGAGGTGTGTGTTGTGTCCTGGTATGTTTCCATGAAGCCCAGTGTCCCCACACCACCACACTCCTGCCAAGAACAGAGCAGCCTGTCTCACTCTCTGCGTACCAGTCTCTCTCCATGTTCCTCCAACGCTGCTCCTCACACACCTGACACCAGGCCATGCCTGCTAATTATAGGTGTAGATTTCTGTAGAGACCCGAGGGTCAGAGTCGCTTCTCTTCCACATCTCCAATCATGTCTGCTTTCTTCTCTCACATACATTTCATGGTTTGTTTGGTCACAAGGAAATTGAGCCTGTCTGCTGTTTGAATCTCATTTCACCACCTTTGAATACATTCTGTCAACAGGTTCAGCTGCCATGTTGTGATCAGTGTTTCCTCTGGCAGTGTGTACAACTTCCATAAAGTTTCAAGTGTATTTCTCCTAATGGTCTGGTTCCAGAGCTGCTGCTGGGTGTAAAGGTGAGGCCAGCTGTGTCTTCTCTACATTGCTCCACCTCCTGGACTAGTTACTAGTCACCCGACCGACACAAACAGAACCGAACCTCTCAGAGTCATAATTCAGTTCAGTCAAATCACACAGACATCATCAACACCTTGCTACAATCAGCAGAACCATCGAGGACAGACATCTGTAAATCTGTAGTTAGGTGGTGAGTGTGCACCAAAGTTTTCTCTTCTGGGCTTCCTCTCATTATATACACAATCTCCAGCTTTTAAAGAAAATCATGCGATCGTACTAGTGTACTAACCTCCAATTATATTCCCTCTTTATAGATATGTGTATGAAAACAAACCAATTCAAAGAAGAAAATGAAGCAGTGTAAATCCAGATCCAGATACAGATAGTAGCGTTGCACCCCAGTATTGTTAGTCCGGGAGAAGCTGGAATACAACTATTCACATCAAATACATGTTCAGTTTCAAACAGTCCTGGTTCTTCTGAAAAAGAAAAGGTGCCATACACCCATCTTTGAAGTTAATGACAGACAGGAGAGGCTGATACATGGACTATTTATTCATGTGTCTGGATGCTAATACATTATAAATATTAGCTTCATAACAGTTGTTACAGTGACCTGATAGAACTGGGAATATAAAGGCCAAACATAAACCTCGAGTATGGCCTGTATCATCTGTGTCTAAATGAAATGTTTTATAAGTTTTATAAGATTATATATATATATATATATATATATATATATATATTTCTTTAGTCCTTCTCAAAGCTCAACAGATTTTCTACCTCCCTCTTGTGTCCACAGCTTGCATCACAGTGTGATAACCACAGTGTCAGTGAATGCATCACATGTTCAGTAAATAAATGGATGTTTTTGAATCAGGCTGCTGTTAAGAAAATACATAGTGCAGAACAGAATATACAGACTTCTATTGTGGGGTGCTAAAGAAGGATCATGATGATGGTGGTTCTTTGGGATCATAATCTGATTATAATCTGCTCATAATTCAAGTGACTGAAGTCACGTCATGTCAAAGAAAGAAACGCTGCGTTCACGGCATGTTGTGTCAAATAATGAAATGCTGCATTCACTGCACATCACCATTGATTGATTGTTTTTTTTTTATTGAAGACAGCTGATACAAAACTCAGTTTGTTGTGTTTTCTTTTCTTTCTTTACTTTTCATTTTCTTGTTTTTTTTTTTACAAAATAAACCAATAACAGTATTACAAATAATTCAGACTGATACATCATTCACATGTATACCATCAAATATACATTTATACAGAAAAACATAAAATAGAAAAACCAAAGTCCAAGTGAGATCACAGTGGTAAGGGCTGAGAAGAGAGGCATGTTTGGCTGTGGGTGACCCCTCCATCACTGACCCCTGTCCCATGTGCTTTGGACCAAAGAGGGTCCAGGAAGTCTCTTCAAACCTCCCGTCTACACAGAGTAGAAGTGTTTCAGGGCCACCCGGGTCAGGCAGGAAGGAAGATTGTGCGGTAAAGGGAACAGGTGCTGCATAAAGCTGAAATATTGGATTCTGACAGTTCACTTTTTATTCTCCAGGGGGGTTTGGTTACTGGCCAAAGCATTCTGACAGTTTAGTGTCGACTTAACAATATTCTTCAGACTGTAAAACAGCTGCTCTTTACTGTTGATGTAAGACATGTCCCTCAAAATTAAGTGTGTCTTCTTTCCTTCTACCACTGGGGGTGCCATAGCTGCACACAGTGTCTTTAAGGAACAGTTCAACAGCTTGTGAAATACACTTATTCTCTTTCTTTCAGAGAGTGAGATGAGAAGACAGATATCAATCAATCAAAGAAATCACCACTAAAGAGTACTGGAGCCCAGATACTGACGTCACTGGGCCAACACCAGTTTAATATTAAACGATATATCCTAAAATAAACATTTTTATATATATATATATATA
>LKNJ01000513.1:66728-223702 GCA_002120245.1 Maccullochella peelii
ATATGTGCATGCTTCCTTGTAGTAATGCAGTCATTGTTTAAATGACTTCAAATCCATCTTTGGCGTATTTTTCAAACTTTGACAGCCAACAGAGCCAGGCTAGCTGTTTCCCCCTGCTTCCAGTCTTTATGCTAAGCTACGCTAACCACGTCATGACTCCAGCTCTGTACTGAACACACAGACATCTCACTCCCAAAGAGAAAGAGAGAAGAAGTAAACTTCCTATGATGTTCCTTTAGAGCCAGTATGTGTAGAATGTGAACATAAATGTGAAAAATAAAAAAGGAACCTTCTGCCCGAACCGGGAACATTTCAGTTCTATGTGAGGACGGAGAAGCTGCCACAGTGCAGTTCAAACATGGACGGAGCACACACACTGAAGCTCTTACAAAACAACTGAATGTTCTCTTTAAACTGTACATAGAGAGGTCATATTACAGTGAGGTGACTGAGCCCACACACAGAGATCATTTCATTATAAAAAACAAAGAAACAAGGAATCTAACACTGCTCGGAGTGCACGTGTCTCTACTACACAGTTAACAGATTTAGAAAAATGAAAGTGAAAATCTTCCTCATGAAACAAAAAGATTCACCTTGCTATGCAGATTTGACACATTCCGCCTGGCCCAATGCGTCTGAACACTGAAATGTGCATCTCATGCATATGTACAGTACAGTACACTGTCTTTGTGCATCTGTAAAACATATAGGACCATTGTCACAACAATGCCACACATAGTATGACAAAATGATGCAGTGTGGTAGTGAAACATGGGGCCGAACAACATTTATGAAATATCAAAGGAAAAAGGAAGAAAATCATTAGTTGGAAGAGATGTGGAAGCACCTTGTTTTTTTACACTTTGAAGTTTGACAGCGAGCACAGGGCACAGCCTCAGTGTGCAGCGTCTGTGTGTGTGTGTGTGTGTGTGTGTGTGTTGAAATGAGCCACTAAACATAGACAATATATTCCAACATAAACATGCACCAGTAAATACTGTACAAGTAAAGCAGGTCAGTGCATTTCTTCCAACTGCAGCTTAAAACCTCACTGTGCACCTGAATGTAACAACCAGAGGAGGGAGGTGAACGTGCAGTTTCCACTCTGCCTAGAAATCTGACAAACACATGAAATTAACCTGCACTGTATTTTAAGTGAGAGTTTGCCTTCTCTTGTGGTACCTCAGAAATGGTGATTCAGCGAGCAGATGATGAAGAACTAACCCATAAAGAATGGGAGGAAGAGATGTATTCCCTCCTGATTTTAAAATAGTGTCAGCTGGGAGGAAATCACGAGGATATTCTGATATTTACAAACCAGTTCAGTGGGTTTTGAGGTATCAGGACTCACGTACAAGACATCAATAGTGAGGTGGTAAACCTGTGCTTTGTGCTGGTACAGAGGAAGGAGGAGATTTCACACGCCAAATGCCAGACATCACATGACCCAAGGTGAAATACAAAGTATTGTCATAACTGCATAACATTTGTAAAAAGCACACTTATCAAAATTCACATTTTTAAAAACCAATAAAATAGAGTTCTGAGAGTGTACTGTTTCTGTGAAGTCTAAAAATCATGTTCCCTTTAGAACCCAGAGTGGTTTCTGACTGCCTGTTGGTACAATACAGCTGGATCATTTTTAACCATAAAGGGATTATGCACACGGAGAGTCGGGGGGCCCAACATGGAGCCCAGGACCTGGACGTCCTACAGACAACCTGAGAGGAGAAGCACTCGCTCTGAAGATGACAGCAGCAGCTGCATGATGCAGCCTGTGTTTCCAGCTAAGCTAACCTCCCTTGATGGCTGAAATTATGACTCCTGTCAGTCAGAAGCAGAGGTGGAAGTAGCACAACACTGTTAGGGTGCCACAAACCTTAACCAAAACCCCTAACCCCTCACCAAGCAATCAGACCCTCAGCACAGCACGGTTGCGTGCATGTTGTCACAGTGATCAGTGATGGTTTAACATCACAGGTGAATGTGACCGCACTAGACCAACTGTGTGGATACGAGTGAAACAGGAACTTTTCACACCATGGTGGTCGGGGCAGCAATGCTTTTTGGAGTTGAACTTTACATTACTGAAGTTTAGTTTTAGCTCGTCTGCTGATGTGTTGAAACCCAACTTTATGGAAGTGCATTAAATTCACCAAAGAAAGAAATGGAGACATTTTCTCTATGAAACTGGAGGACAGAAATGTCTCTTTTTAAAATACACTCTATGTGCCGCTTCTTCACTGGTGGGATGACCAGTTCCTGTTTTTTCAGGATCACCAGATACAGTCCCAGTTAAGATGGGACACACAGATCTTTAGCTAAATGCTAAAGACTACGCTTTGTTGTTGAGTGTAATAAACATGTGGTGAGTGTTAACCAGCCTTTGGGATCAGACACTGAGCATTCGATACAGATCTTGTAATTCTGAGATATTTTGGTTAATGTAAACTTCTATTTTTTTTTTAAATCAGGTGGTGTATGAATTAGTACAGATATTGAATCACTTAAACAAAGATTGCACATTAGTGGTATCTAGAGTGAATTAAACACCATTCAGCGTTTTGTTGGGTGGATGACGACTCTGCCTGTAAAACCTGATCACAGTACCTTTACCTCCAAAATACACGTGCAGCACTGAGAAAGCTTTGACTGCTGTTTCCTGACCCAGACTTTACAATAACTCTACACAGCCTCACAGTAAATGGGCCACCATCACAGTGAATGACAGACAGAATATGGTCCAATCAACATTTACATATGCTCCATTTCAGCTGACTCACATGTATTTCAAGGTTAAAAATGTTGTTTTCTTGGTAAGAAGATGTGTGTAAAAATAAAGAATAATTATCAACCAAGCGGCTTTTAAAAATATCAGTAGCCATTTTATGGCCTTTTCAGTTCACACAAGATTCATTAAGGAGGCCATTTTTAAAGTCTGTGGGTTGACGTGGTTCTTTCATGTGTCTCAGATGTCCAGTCAGCAGTCAAAACAACATCTGCAGCTTCTGACAGCACAGGCATTAAATATGTGGTAACCTTTTAAAGAGTCCTTTTAAAGGTCAAACATCTTCACTTTGTTCCAGTCTGGGAGCCAATCATAAACACGATGAGCAAAACCCAACATAGCCAGCATCTGAGCAACAGTGAGGAAATATTACCAGGAGTCAAAGTGAGAGGACAGAAGCCAGGCAGTGGGCTACAACCTGACCATTGACCAAAGCTGTAGCTTCTGTTCAGTAGAGTGCTGTTTCGCTTCTGTTGGCCTCACAAACCAAATCAGGTGCTTTCAGCAGTAAGAGCGAGGTCTTACTGCTGCCTCCAACAGCAGCGCTGCACCTCAAGGAAAGAGCACTCTGCTGCACCCAGGCTATTTGCTGCTGCAGCTTCTCTGTGCCTTTATTACATAATGTGCCTTTGTGCTATTGGATGTTGTTTGGCCACTGCCATTAACCCTTGTGCATTGTGTATTTTAGATTGTTAATGAATAGTTTGTGTGCTTTTGAGTTTGAAAACTAACTTGCTTCGAATTGTCCCTTGAGGGCCGAATAATATATTTGGACTTGGATCCCATAAACTACAGTGAGGACTACACACTGTGTCTGAAACTCCCTTTCTATCGGCAGAATCCTGGAGGAGTTGTGTCCAACACTTTATGTAATGTTCTGAAACAAACAACCTGACGAGTGCACACATTTTACGCAGTGATCAGCAGGTACGTGGAAGTGTGAGAGTGGCTCCATGAACTGTGGCTATGGTGTTAGTTCATTTGTTTGGTTTAAGCTACAATCATTCAGATTTCAGCTCTGGTTGATTTGGCAGCAATGGCAACGGCAGCAGACTCACCTGCAGCAGTGCAGCCAAACAAACTGGACAAAATATGACAGTCAGCGCTTCCTCTGACAAACGCATCAAACTGCCTTTTATCTTCCACCTCAGACACCTAATGAAGTATGTGGGTTATTTCCTGTCAGTCCCCTGGGTATAGGCTCACTGTTTCTAGCCTGTGTGGATTCTGCCAGTAAACTATTATACAGCGGGGCAGGTAGAGAAATACATGTAGTGTCTGTTGTTTTAAAACTGCCTGCCATTAAAATGGGGTTTGATATAATGAAAATGTTACTGAAGTGAAAACTTTAAAAATAGTTAAAACAGCCAGCACTGTGGCCTGCTGCCTCGCAGTCAGAGCAGACTAACATCTCTGTGTGACAGAGAGCACCTACAGGTGGCAGTGTAAACAAATTCTCATTTTCATCCTCAACTGTGAGTCTTGGAAAAAAAAGTGCAAGACCAATTCTGGAAAATGATTTCTTACTGACAACCAACCACAGCCAAGCTGGCTTCATGACTGTTACCTGGACATGATACAACAGCTACCAGAAAACTACCAAACACCTGTGCTGTGCTGCAGACCGAGGGGGTGGGGTTAGGGGGGTGGGCTGAGGTTGGATTGAAGTCCCAGTCTGTGTGCAGGTCATCAGCCCTCCTCAGAGGATCCAGAAGAATGCAGGGTTGGTGGCTGCTGGGTTTTCTACAGTAAACGGGGCCCGTGTGCTCCTGGTCTGTGAGATCACACCTCCACTGAAGTGATCTGGTTCATCTGGGCCCTCATGGTCTGGATGCTGTTGAGGATCTTCTTCTGGTGGCCGGCCAGCGTCACTCCCACTCTGAGGATGTCCCTGAAGAGAAACCACGTGTCAGATCCACCTCAGAATACCACAAGACCTTAAAGACTTCCTGTTTTATGGATTTGAAGTCCAGCTCTAAATTATGTTTTATAACATGATTTTAGCTACGAAGCAGTGGCCAGCAGACCCTATTCAGGGATGATAAAACTGTCAAAACTCATCTGCATGCGTTGGAGGAAAATGTTTAACTTATTTTACTTAATTGTGAACTACAGTCACTGTGTAATGATAATATTCTCCTACAAAGATGTCAGTATTGATCCTCCATCCAACATAAGGCAGTAAAGGACATGTAAAAACATCATCTCTTCTTAATTATCTGTCTCTATCAATGAATCTAAATATTATCTTAACAGTTATTTTTACCATTACTACTATTAATTGTTAATTCCTCTCTTTCCTCCCGCCAATCAGATAAACTCTTGACCGTTAGCTTGTGGGTTGCAGAAGCTCATTTCTTCCTCGTCATCCTCCTGGTTTAACAATGCAGGTGAGTGTGGGTGGAGGTCAACAGTCTTCTACGGCTCCATATCCACTATGCCAGGGCAACTTTTTGAGCAATCCAGTCAAATTTAAAGGATTTGAATCCCTCTGATAATTATACCTGGCCAACCCATTTCAGCCAAAAACACATTAATTTACTGAAGATAAAGATGCTTTTACTGCTGTTTCACTTTTAGGGGTTCCAAAGTCATTCTCTGATTTGAAAATAGATATTAGATATTTGTTTTCTGGTACAAACTAGGAGCCCTGGCACCTGCATTAGGTTTTAAATCACAATGAACTAACTAACATCATCACCACATCTCTCTTTGTGTAGAGCGTGGATATATTAAAATATCTTAACATACTCCATGGTCATTTGAGACACCACATCAAAGCTGGTGAAGCCGTCGTTGACAAAGTTCTCCTTGTACTGGCCCATCTTGATGGCGTCCAGCCACTCGTCCACTGTGCTGAAAGAGGAGAAGTCTGGAGTGCTGCGATCGAGCAGAGGTAAGTGGACACTGGTGTACAAAGAGAAGACAGAAGAAGAACAGCCTGTGAGACAGCTGACTTGTGAGGGGTATAGCTCATTCATAGTGTGAAGTGACGGAACTTCTTCCTGCCGTACCTTGAGGACAGCGGTGTCATGGCCTTGAGGCTGTTGGGGTTGCGGATCATCTTGTCCAGGGTGCTGACTATCTGACTGAATTTGGGCCGGTTGTTGCGGTCTTTCTGCCAGCAGTCCAGCATCAGCTGATGCAGTGCACTAGGACAGTCCATTGGGGGAGGCAACCTGTAGTCCTGCTCTATGGCGTTGATAACCTGCAAGGATATACATGACAACTGATGTGAGTCTCAGAACATAACTAGAACCAGATTCAATACAGAACCGCACTCAACAGATAAGACACACAAAGTGAAATGAAACCAGTGTTTGACCGTTGGCATTTGAGATGAACCAGATTCTAGTTTGGTTCATCTCAAGCAAAAGTTCATTACATGTTGTATTAGCAAGCTAGCTAGTCACCAAGGGACTTTAAAAACTACCACTAAGTCTGACTGAATTAGAGCAAACCATTACCTGTCTATGGCTGTTTCTATGACAGGGCTTTACTCACATCTTGATTGCTCATGTCCCAGTAGGGCCTCTCTCCGTATGACATCACCTCCCACATGACTATGCCGTAGCTCCAGCAGTCACTGGAGGAGGTGAACTTCCTGTACTGAATGGCCTCTGGAGCCGTCCACCGGATGGGAATCTTCCCTCCCTGGAAAAATCAAGTGTGGAGGTCAACAGTGTCTCAGTGGACAGAGAGACCAAGAAGACAGGTGTCACTTCAATACTGATGCTTTTTTAGAAACATACTGACCCGCCCATTTTTTAGTTTGTTCCTTCCAGTAATTTAATTAAATTCATAATGTAATTATATTTTTAATTTTATAATCTAATCCAATCTAGTTCATTTTCATGCTTATATGTATAGATTAAATACTGTCACTGACACAGACCGGTCACCTGTCACCCAATCACAGTGGGATGGGTTACCTGGGTTAACCTCGTCCCTTCTCTCAGCTGAGGAGTCTCTCAGTTCTTTAGTAAAAGTGTCTCTCAGCAGCTCTTAAGAGGAAACTATTTTCTTAGGAGGCACTAAAAGTGTCAAAAAGAACATTCTGGGGTATTTTCATATTAAAATCCTCCACTGTTCTCCTCCCACCCATCAAATAAAACTGCTCCTGACTGTCAGCTTGTGGGTCGTAGTAGCTCATATCTCCCTCATCCTCCTCCTGGTTTAACAACACAGGTGAGGGTGGAGGTCAACAGTCCACCACGGCTCCATATCGGTCCACATCTGCTATGCCAGGGCCACTTTTTGCCGCTGCAGTCTAAGATGATGACTCACTAGAGCGCTGGTGTAAGTGGGGTCTGAAGTATCGTCCTCAAGGAAGCGCGACAGGCCGAAGTCAGACACTTTGCACACCAGGTTGCTGTTGACCAGGATGTTCCTGGCTGCCAGGTCTCGATGGACGTAGTTCATGTCACACAGGTACTTCATTCCTGCTGCTATGCCACGCAGCATTCCCACCAGCTGGATCACCGTGAACTGCCCGTCATTTTGCTTTAAGAAAAAAACAGCAAATGAATGTTGACTGATTGCTGCTGGTGCTGGACAACAGGACTGTAGAGGGAACACATTCCTACAAATCAACCATGGTTCCTTGCTGGTCTGGGATCAGATCTCCTTCTCTGCTCCCAGTCTGAAGTCAGCATCACTGGTTGTTACTGCAATTTATTTGACAGGTTTTGGCAGATACTCTTTCATGGATACTTCCATTAAAATTGACCTTTATGTTTTAATTTCACATAGAGGAAATAACTGAAATTTCCAGGAAATTTGCTATGATTATTTCTGGGAGACGACCTTTCCTGCAGCACCAGAATCAGGACAAATATTTCACTTGTACACAGACTGGGCAGATTGCCATGAAATCTGCTGAGCATATTCATGCTGCCAGTTGCAATTTGGACACTCAATGAGCTTTCTGCCTGGACCACTACTATGTCAAACTTTCTACTTTGAGGTGGTAACACTTTACAACACTGTGAGTGGTTACTAAGAAACAAGAGAGGAACGAATCAGGAACCAGCTGATAATTAATCAATCATTAATGAGTAGTTCCTAAATAGCTCTAAATAAATTGAGGACTATATAGAAGATAATTAGGTACTCTGTTTGTGCACCCCAACTAAAGTGGTACATCATACTGAGTAGATCCAATGTAGTCCTTAATTACTTCATGATTATCTGACCATTACTTTATGGAAGTGAAGTTTTGATTAGTTTGGACTAATGCCAATAAAAGCACCTGACATGCCCCAGGAGAGTTTAGTGACCAGCTTTCATATCCTGACAGTCAGGCCCCTAATATCAATCTCCACTGAGCCTAGAACCGCCCCTGGTGTAATAAATGCACTAAAGACCACCAGAAGGCCTTCACAAGTATTCAAAACTCAGGCTACATCCACATTACTACGCTTTTGTTTTAAAACGGTGTTTACCTGTACACGAGCCTTTTTTCACCATTTCAGAAATAATCTCCGTCCATACTACACACCTGGAAATGCATATCACGTGACCATTCATGTGTAATGGGCATGCACATGCTGGTGTAAACAGGAAGCAGATTGTCTACTCTGCAGTTGGTTGCTTAGTTGCAGGAAATACTACGAACGAAGAACAGCAATGGCAGAAAGAAAGAGCAGAGATTTCTCTGCTTGGACCGACGACCAGTTGGAACTGTTACTGAAAGTAAGTGTTATATCGTTATTATGTTGAATTAACCTCTGGTGGTCAAGGCTGATGTTTGTTTTCGCCTGGGAAGGGGTCACGTGATATTGGCTTGACGAATCAGGGAAGACACGTCATGGCTGATTAGATCCAATCAAGGAAGCGAATGTGGGTGTCTGCGTCATCGTTTTAGAACGTCTCCGTTTTCGCCTGTCCTCACTAAAACGCAACCTCTGAGTTATCAAACTAAAACAGGGTCAGCAGCGTTTTAAAAGGTCTCCATTTGAGGGTTTATAAAACGCCAGAGTAGTGTGGACACTAGGTGTAAATGTAGCAAAAGTTATGCGTTTTATAACAAAAACGTAGTAGTGTGGATGTAACCTCACTCTGCTTTGCTTTGAAAAAGAAGTTTAATTGCAGCAGGTTCAGTGTAATGATCAGTGGCTGGGAGGCAACTGTCATTAATCAGTGCGTCTCTTTTACCCTGAGGAATGAGTCGAGGGATCCATTCTCCATGAACTCAGTGATGATCATCACTGGGCTGCTCTTGGTCACCACCCCCTCCAGGTGGATGATGTTGGGGTGGTCGAACTGGCCCATGATGGATGCCTCGCTCAGGAAGTCCCGCCTCTGGCGGTCAGTGTAGCCGGCCTTCAGGGTTTTAATTGCCACCAGGATCTCTCTCTTCCCAGGCTGCCGGAGGTTTCCACTGCACACCTCCCCAAACTCTCCTGACAGGAAGAAGGGAGCACAGTTAAACAAATCATACATCTTCATCTCATCATTATAGTTACAGCTTCAGTCATTCAAAGCCAGAATGAAATTCAAAGTAACCAAACTAGTATCACTGTCAGAGTTTCCTAGGACATAATCTTGAGAGGAATGATGCATAAACTGAGTCTTTATCTTGTTAGACAGATATGTGACATGTTGCAGGGACATGGTGAGGTGAGTCCTGATGGGCTGGGTGCTGAGAACCCTCAGAGCCCTGATTAAGAGTAAAAGTTCCCCTTGTGAAAACCTCTGTTCGGTCGTCACCTGCCTGCTCTCATTTCCTTTTTCATTCACTGTTGTTCTTTACCTGCACCAATAACTTGTTCGATCTTGACACAGGAAATGTCAATTTCCTTGGCAAACTCCCTGACTGCTTCACTGGGGTCTTCATACGTGAAGGGGTCGATGTAGATCTTCATTCCTGGTGACACTTCAACAGAGAGATAGAAGAGACAGCAACAGAGATACACACAAAAACACTGTAATTTAAACACAGAGTTCCTGCATTGTTTAACTCTTCACATGAAACGTCTACCTGACTGCAGCAGACTGATAAGTGTGACTTACTGTGACCACTGGTGTAATGTTGGAGTTTGTCTGTGTACTCTGATTCTGGTCTGTCTGAACTCCTCCTGCTGGGGACAAACACACAGACATCCATCTCCATGAACTGAGCATCTCCATCCACTGATGGAGACCATGTAATATAGATGAAGCTCTCCGTTCATCAGCATTTCATCACTAACTCTGACAGTACATGGTGATACACAGGTGCCCACCTGCGGCAGACAATTATGAAGACAGTGATGGCGATGATGAGGACTACCCCTGCAGCAGCTGAACCGATGATGAGGGGGAGCTTTTCCAGGATACTGGAGTTATATTCCTCTGCAGGTCAAAAGACAGAAAACCAAGAAATGTGACTCACTTGATCCATGCCTGGATTACCTGCTAGAGGGGAAACATATCTAGTTGGCCAGCAAATCTGATGGTCATTCCTACCTTCAGTCATGGTTTGGAAGTACATTTTGCCACTAAAGCGTCCAAATCCTGCGACAGTCCGAGCTCGAACCTGAAAGACGTAGATAGTTCCAGACTTCAAGCCTCGAATGACTGCAGTGTTGGTCTGGCTCCTGGTTAGAGACGAGTTCCACTCTGCCTGGTTCTGAAACACAGAAATCACAAGATAATCAGAGGGATGCTGTCTGGGGGGATCCCTGAAAGCACTGTGAACTATCAGCGAGCCAGCATGTCATATCAGGAGTCATGGTGTCTGTATGAGTTGTTGTGGGAAAGACTGAGGAAGCACTGATGTACCTTCTCGTAGTACTGCAGCTCATAGTCCAGGATAACTCCATTGGGCTGGTCAGGCTGAGACCAGGACAGAGTGATGCTGTTAGAGGTCCTGCTGACCTGGTGGATGATGGACACTGAAGATGGTGCTGAGAGTAAAAACAAGAGGAAGCAGAGTTAGAGGCTGCAGGGAAAATACTGAAACTGAAACTATGTAAACGGACGGGATAGGCTCACCAGCCTGGTTGGTGGTGATGTTGACAGACGTGTACTGTGGTGAATAAGGGCTCTGGTCAGACACTCCGTTGACAGCTTGTATTTCAAAGGTGTACTGGGTGTGAGCCAGGAGGTCGCTGATGTGGACTTGGGTGTCGGTCAGTCCCAGCTGACGTGGGACAAACTGCACGTTGTCTCCACAGCGGGTGCAGCCACCCCGCCCGCTGCCGCAGCTCTTACATATGATGTTGTAGACAACATCTTCTCGACCACCGCCCTCCAGAGGTGGGCTCCACTCCAGCCTCAGAGAGGTCTCGTTCACTATGGAGATGACGTTTTGTGGAACGGATGGAACAGCTGGAAGAGAAGGAAATTATACAAATACTGAAGTACTAGTACTGTAGTACTAGCAGGGCAGGCTCGCAAAACAATTATTGCCTCTTGCTTCCTGCCTCTTTTGGGTTTATTTTCAACCCGTGTTGTTTAACTAATCCCCTAAATGTGGTGCAATACATGTACAGATATGAGACAATCTAAGGTACTCTGCATCTAGTTGCTGTGGTGTTTTGGAGAAATCACATATCAAGCAAACAGTGAACCCAATACCGTGATTTCTTTTCCCTCAGTTTGAGTCTCTGCAGGTGGTGCTCTTACACTATTTGTCTGTTACAGAAACCCAGCAAGGAAATCCATGTCAGTATTTCTCATAATTTGTATACTCGTCAAATCCAGATCATCATATCGAGATCAGGAAAACAAACTTTTTATATTTAGATGACAAATAATTTAGCAGCATAAAGCTTAATTTCTGTGCCCTTTGCCTCAAGAGCCAAATGTTTGTGTACTTCAGAGATGGATAGGTGTTCACATGAGCTGCTGTTTGCGCTCCATGAAGGTGCAGTCATGACAGTTCGTGTATACATACTGGTACAGGGCATCTGTGGAGGGTCAGAGTCAGTGCGGTAGTAGCCGTTGCGACAGACACAGTTAGTTGCTCCTTCGCTGGTGGTTCTGCTGTTAATGGGGCACTGCAGACATCTGTGGTCTCCCTGTGCAGTCTTGAAGAAGCCTGAAACACAAGCTGTAAGGGGGATATACAGCAGGGGAGGAAGACCACAGTGCACAGAGGGGAAGAAGAAGAAATGACAGTAAGCTCAGGGACAAAATGCATAGTAAACTGTGTGTCAGCTTCATATTATATTGGCTACTGGCTGCTTCAGTATCAGAACCATCAGTATGAGTATTAGTCAGATACGTTCCCCACAGAGCATTTGTTTAGTCATGATCGCCCGGATGTCTGCGTCTCATAAAGGTTGGCTCATTGAAGTGACATGTGGGACTCTGCTGTCCACAGGCTCGTAAAACATGTCCCAACACGTGACAACAAGACAAGAAAGCAATAAAGCTTTATTATTTTATCTTTTTTCTTTCTGACCACAGAGTTCAGTGACCTGCATCACAGTATTAAAAAAAAACTAGGACTTCTTGCATGGTTACTGCAATGGATCATATTGCACTGTAAAGGTGTAACTGTAAATAACTGATAACTGTGGTTAGAATAAACATCTTGATACTCACCAGCTTTGCATTCAGGTTAACAGTGCTGTTTTTTTATTTTTCATGCTGCCTTTATTCAGTTCACATTCATTCATCTTTAATGTGTCACTATCTTCCTCTCTCTGTCACACCTGACCGACTTAAAAACAGACTGAGTCAGACAAGCCATCACTGAATAAACTGACATACAGTCAAAGATGAGAAAACACTAAACCATTAAAGGCAGAAGTTATTTCATGACATCGCTAACTGGAAGCTCAAGTCTGATTACAGTAGCTGTGACTCATGTCAGTGTAGTTTCAGTGCCAATAAATATACATACAACAGCAGGAGACAAATGGAGATAGATGTAAAAACAGACGGTCAAGAGAAGGGAGATGAGCCATTTAACTTCAGATACAATCCAACCAATCAGTGCAGTCAATGAGTCAACCAGAAAGGCTTCAAACGACAAACCAGTGGAACCAGCAGACCAACCAGAGGCTGCTGGCAGCAGCTAGAAACATCCTCAATCCAATAATCAGTCAACATCCAATCACTGACTGATTAACCAAGTCAGACACAGTTTACAGTAACAGTACTTTTAATACCTTATTGTTTTATTGTGTTATTATTGCAAAAAGAATCTGCTCTTGGGGGACAAAAAAAGATTAGAACTGACATGAACAAGGAAACACCAAGACACAGTTACACCATGAAGTCCTATACAGAGCACATATCACATCAAACTGTGTTCCTCAGATCAGGAACACAGCATTATTAAACACAAATAAGTTCTAACTAGTTTTTAACAGTTTTAAAAGTCTACACTTTTATTTTGAAAAGTAGTCAACAGACCAGGAGAATTATTCAGCCTGTAACCTTCTAGGTTTGGTTTTATAAGAATTACATTTGGCCTCTGAACCAGTCAGAAAGGTGAGACCATGGGGGCAACAACAACAACAACATCGGCCACCAATATGCAGGAATTCAAATCTGCTCTGCGTCCTTTTAAACACTGAAGGAAACAGAGGCTATGAGCAGATCTGACAGTGTGCTTATATTCAACAGCAGAGCCGGCGCAGTAACTGAATACTTATATTAGTGTTCCACATATGAGAGGTTCACAGGGGCAGAGCTGCACCTTAAAAACTGTCTTTTGTTTGTCTTCTTCTGTGGTGGTAAAGCAGGACTCGCACACAGAGAGCAACAAAGATTTTAAATATTTCAGTTTGATACCTTATAGGGCTATACAGACCGAGAGTTTCAGTCCATGTCCTAAGTGCAGAACGAGGCCTGCCTGGTGAGAAGCCCTATATATGGATTACTCTGCAGCTGCACCTGATCAATGATCCAGGGCTGATTAGACACACATGGAGGTAACTGCCAGCAGGTCAGGTCATTACAGACACATTAGAAGAATATAGTTCCATAGCACTGACCCGTTCTCACACATACTGATAAACTGATATATACATAAATACATAATGTCAGCTTGTATACTGGTACAGAAAGACAAGGGTGGCCACTGGGGTAAAAGATGGATCTGCATCCACATTGGGGTCACATTTGATCCACATATTACCAAACATTAAGTTACCCACTTTGCCTAGAAGCCAAGCTAATGTGTTTTATATATAATATGTTTTTAGTCCTGGCATTTTATCTTCATTTGTGATGAAGCTCAGCTGCTGTGGTATGGAAGCACATTGCATTCACCACAGAAAAAGAAAGTGGAGGCCTTATCTCGTAACTATGACTCACGGACCTCATAATTATGAGAAAACTATCTCGAAATTACGAGAAAAGCTTAAGGTGGTTGTGACGTGCTACCTGATTTAATTAGCTTTTCGTCCTTCGTTTGATACACTGGGAGATACTGAGCAATATGGATGGTATTATTATTAGCGCCTGAAGTGAATAACCAATCCGATGTCCTGATGACGTCATGTCATTATGTAAGTGAGGTTGATATGTTGTGAACTGAAGCAGTAGCATCCTGCACATGGATGACACTACGAGTGACAGGAGCTCAGGAGCAGCTGAACCAGTACGGGATGCTTCATGGATCCAAGATTCAACATTTGTAACCCCCTCTAAATACTATGGTACCATTTGGTAACAGCTATCAAAATAAAGCATGCAGTGATCCACTGCTGGGATGGTCAATACAAACTCATGCTTTGCCACCAAATATTGTCTTTATTATAAGAACTTTATTTTAAATTTAAAGAGACCAAATCTGTCAGGCTGGGGAAATGTGTATAAAATGATTCACAAGAAAAATAGAATATTTCCAACTGATAGTGCAGCTACAGTCTTAGGTTTGAATATGATATGATACAGAATATATATGATACTGTAAGACAGAGCTGAATTATGAGTTTTCTTCCAACCTTTCAGCTACTTAAAGAGAAATTAAACGTAAAGCTGGGTTTAAATTAGTTAAAGAGATTAGTTGGTGTCTTTCATCTGCAGTTAGCTGGCCACCAGCAGTAGTTTGGTGTTTGGTTTGTTTGCTTAAATGATTGATTGATTCCATTTATTCTACCTGGACAGGTAGAATTGTGAAATGGAGATACTGGACAACACTTACAAATGTTCAACAGTTATGATAATGTCTGTTCAACAGGTATGATAATGTCAGTGTTTGTGAAACCCAACAAGAAGCACCAACAAGCTACTGTTTATGTAAGATATATGTGTCTTTGACCACAGATTACTGAGGCGGGACTATAAGCCAGAGGTTAAAGCACTCATCATCATCATCACTCAATAAAACTGCACTGGTTTCCCATTTTGGGAAAAATGCATACTTGCTTTCTTTCTGAGAGTTGAAAGATGGATCTCAGTCTCGTGTCTGTGTGTTCAGTACAGAGCTGGAGTCGGGACGTGGTTAGCCTAGCTTAGCATAAAGACTGGAAGCAGGGGGAAAGAGCTAGCCTGGCTCTGTCCACAGTTCTAAAATCCACCTACCAATACCTCTAAAGCTCCCTGACATCCTGTATCTGTTTAATCTGCACACACACAAATGTTTAAACACAGTTT
This sequence comes from Maccullochella peelii, assembly GCA_002120245.1. Classification (NCBI taxonomy): domain Eukaryota; kingdom Metazoa; phylum Chordata; class Actinopteri; order Centrarchiformes; family Percichthyidae; genus Maccullochella; species Maccullochella peelii. The sequence continues at coordinate 82,060 of LKNJ01000513.1, forward strand.
GTTGTTTTGTGGGAAAGTTACATGCTGGAACTATTTCTTGAAGAACAACAGTGTATCCATCCGCCCAGCACTTCTGTTCCCGTGTCTCCGGCTGGTGTGGGTTACAGACATGATGGTACCAACAACCTCACTGTGATGAGACTTGTTCACCAAGAAATAGTTCCAGCATGTAACTAAAACTACAGTGTTTTCACATCCCTCTGTGTGTAGTGAATCACAGCTTCATTTTCCTAAATGTTTCCTTCATGGTCTTGGTGTTCCAGGTAGGTTATGGTTAAATTCACAAGTAATCTTTTCTTCTTGGTCCAGGGTCATCAGTGAAACTAACTATATGGTACATGATGACACAAGGACTGTCAGGCCACATCACCTCTGAAACAATGACACGCTGACGGACCGAACCAAGTGGAAAGAACAGGGGGTGTTCATGTGTGTGCCTGCTGGGGGGACGACTATCTACTTACTGTCTGTCCGACCTAGAGAGTGAGCCCTCCTCTGCTGCTCTTCCTGAGCTTTCTAACATTTTTGGGGAGTTTTTCTTTATCTGAACAGAGGGTCCAAGGACAGAGAGTGTCGTCTGCTGTACAGACTGTGAAGCCCAGGTATAGTTACCATTACAGTGACACTACTGAGGGGCTCGTCACCAATGAGCACTGACTGATAAAAGGTTGGGTCATATATTTCCTCTCAGTGGTCTAAACCAGAGTAGTATGGGGAATGAGAAGGGGAAAAAAAGTAAAGAAATACCTTTGTACTATTTATTAATGCTCATATATGTATAAATGTTTGTACCATCAGAAAGCAGGATATTTAAGTTAACACACACTTCTTAAAAAGATGGAGCTGTACTGAGGATCACAGCCTGGACCACATGTGTCTGCTTTATCTGCAGACCATGGAGTGAAGTACTGTCCTCTGCTGTGTGTTAAAGAGGATCAAGTCCTCACTCAGCCAAGACACAGTAAAGGACCTGATCAGGATTAATGGTACGGATCAGATAGAAAACTTTAATACCAGGGGCCCAGGATAAGGTCCAGAAGGGGAATCAGGATCATTGCACACCTCAGAAAATACCCACAGTGCTGCCAAATATTTTGAATAGAAAGTAGCTAAAGTCTGCTCGAAAAGTTGCTAGACGTCACTAGATTATCAGTGTCTCAGCACAAAACATCAGATTTACACTACATTTTAATTTAATTCAGTCCACGTTTGATTTTTCAGTCAGCTCCAATAAATTAATAAACTGAAGCACACCGTTTACACTCAAGTCTCTTCCCTTCAGAAGAACAGTATGCTTACTAAATGCCAAATCCACAGTCATTTGGACCACGGTGCATCCAGTACAAAGAGAAAAAAACATCTTTCAGTGATCCACAGCTGAAGCTATTGACATTTTGCATTATCTTGTTCTTGACTGCAGCATTTTCATTTCAGGTAAAACACAAAGTCTTGTTTTCCTAGGGGATCAGTACAGTACAAAGCAGCAGGGTGCTGTAGTGAGTAGGGACACCTTCTCCTTGTTCCTGTGGGCATCGATCTGGACAAATTGTCCTTAAGTACCCTGAGACTACTGGCTTCGGAGTTGCTGCTCTGTTTTTAGCCATGCTAGGAGCCTGGCTCTGGGCAGTCGGTGCACCACTTTAGTCCAGACTGAAATATCTCAACAACTATTGGATGGATTGCCGTGATACTTTATACATTCATGGTCCCCAGATGATGAATCCTACTGATTTGGTTGATCCCCTGATTTTTCATCACTGATTTCATTTTGAGTGCAATGTCTTGACTAATAACTGAGGTCCAGATATTTCACTGGACCTGCTGAACTCAGTTGACTGAATGAAATGTTCTGCTTCTGCCACAGGAGGTGAGCAGTGTGTCCAAGAAGCCACTAATCTGCTGTGACAAGAAATCAAGAAAAGTAAACAGGGGTGTCATATAGTAGAGCAGCACAGGCAGGCTCCTTACCTCTACAGATGGTACCATTCTCCACCGCCTCGTACCCGGCTTTGCACATGCAGCGCCCGATGGGTACCATCCACTCCCCATCCCCATTACAGTACAGTTTGATGGGTACATCCACCTCCTCCCCATTGGGAACACACACCCCTCTGGCTGCCACCAGAGAGGTGCTCTCTGCTCCAGACAGAGTCTCAGGAAAGACGGCGCCATTCTGGATCACACTGGGACATTTCCTGTAGAAGACTCGAACAGCGATGAGCGACATGCAGGCGCCATAATCCTGGAAAGCGAGGTAGAAGCCATTGCGTGAAACAGGTCCAAAACTCCTGACTTCACTGTTGATCTTCATGATGCGGCCCCCGAGATCGACCTGAGAGAAGCTCTCATCAGCTGCTATAGTGTCCACCTTCACCCAGGGGTTCTCCATCCAGGATGGGGATGATTTAGTGGCCGTGTCTGAGTCAGACTCATAGTAGTACAGGTTGAAGGTCTCCTTGCAGGAGCCAGGGACATTGGGTATGGAACTGCAGTCACGCACTGAGAACTTCATCTGAACATGGATGCGCTGAGCACCGCGGCGCCGGATATATTTGGTGCGTACCCAGTTGTTCTGGCTGCTATCGAAGACATTGCACACCTGATATGTTCGGATGGTGTTCATGTTTTCATCATAGCCGCTAACTTCTTCCCACTAGAAGACAGACAACAAACAAAAATATTGATACACAAAATGTACAAACACAACAAATTATGTTGTACCCTACCAGGTTAAAGTTAGGAAATCATTGTGGTAATGGTTAAAATGAACCAATGTTGACTGTTGATAGGAGACAGGATGTATGTTTGCATGCCCAACCACCTGCCCATACCTCCTCCCTAAAGGTGTGCTCAGACAGAACTGGTAGAACATTGTAGACGAGGTGCAACTGCACACAAAGTCAATGGAACGGCACAGTTGGTCTAAAAGATGCTAATTCGCTGAATGTAGTTTAAAATTTAAATGGAGGCAAAGACTCGTCTGCATGAGCTCAAAGGGTTTCAACAAGAGGGGAAAATTTACCCTTAGAGGCTCAATGAATCACACACACACACACACACACACACACACACGATCGGTGAATCTGTTGCTAGCTAGCTTACAGCTAACGTCTGTCAGGTATACTGGCTGTTTGGAGCGAATATACACAGACTGCAAAAACATGAATGAGTGCATGAACATCTGCTTCACATTTTATCTGAACACACCTTAAGAGGTTTTGCAGCACTATAACAATGTCACTTGCTATAACAATGTCAATGCGTTTGACCCACATGAGGTGGAGGTCTGGTTTGTTCCACTCACCCCCTGTGACGGGTGGATGGTCCAGCCCAGTTCTGCTGTTGCTGTTGTTGAATCCATCAGCACTTCTGCAGACAAAAACAAAAAGGAGAGTTAGAAAAATATTTGATTTTATATCCAAAGGAATTAAGTTCATTATTTATCATTTTACCAGTTGCACTGGCTAATCTTTTTTTATAATTTCAGTAACTGTATTTTTTCTGGAATATATTGGTTATACTGCATATATTTACTAAAGATTGACTTGAAGCAAATCACCAGAATAAATGTATAGATATAATTCCACAGTACAGTTAAATACTGTGTTAATCTTTATGGGAATTAAGACATTTTCCATAAACCCTGTTGTTGGTTTCTGTTGTCATTGTGTGACTCTGAACAGCAGAAAGAGCTCATATGAATCCTGACCTGTTAACTTGCTTTAAAGATGAAGTTACACAAATTCTACAATAAAATCACATTTTGCATTTACAAAGTTAAAGGTTTCTGTTTTCTTTTCTGAGGTTTTACACTTTCACTTGTCTTTAAAGTTCACATCCATAGTGAACATAAAACATAAAATTAAATAAAGACAGGGCAGAAACTTCCTCACTGTTCTGCCAGACTAAATATGTTCCTGCTAGATGACTTCCTTAATCCTTACTCATGTGTTACTCAGATTGGACTTCCTGGATCATATTTTATCTTTTTAACACAGTGCTAATGTTATTATGAGCGCCTGCTGAAACCACAGCACCCTCAGATCTCGTGCTGTCCCCCCACCACAGAGAGGAAACCATGTCAGGTGAAACCCTGCTGATAGCAGGACTCCAACACATGTTGAATTATTGAAGTCATCTTGAGAGTCTGCTGGTGAGTAAAGCTTCTCCTTCAGTGGCTTTGAGGGAAGTCAGAGAGGAAATTAGAGGCTCCTCGCTGCCTCCATGTTCCCAAATCTGACTACAAAAGATAATAACTTTTAAGTGATGATTGTTTCATTCTGGTGCTTTTATTGTCTGCCTATATGACCCACTCATTATACACACAATCTGCCCACTTCAATGATCTATTGGTTGATCAACAGAAAATTAATCTGCAACTATTGATGAATCATTTCAATCATTCTTCAGGCACAAACACCAAACACTCTCTGGATCCAGCTTCTTCAATGAGAGGATTTGTAGATTCATCAATAATTCAACATAATGGTTAGTTGCAGGTCACATACAGTAAGTGTAAACATTTGCACGTAGAGATTTTTCATACTGAACTCACAAGGGACAGATTTAAGAAAGAAGCAGCAGAGGCCGAGACATCATCAGTACCTATTAAACTCCAAAAACACTGGATCCTACAGATATTTATATAACGTGGCACTATCAGGTTATATTCAGCATAATAATCATATTATGCTATAATCATAATCATCAGCCAGTTTTATTATGCATAAGGACTACAGTATTATCAGAGTGTTAGTGTTATAGATTCATGTGAAGATTTAACTTTATATTATTAATGTCTGTCTCGTATTGGTTTGCAGAGTCAGGCTGAAATGCGAACAGCCATTGTTGCATCCAAATGGCCCATTTTTCCGGCTGCTCGCTTCCTGTCAGTATCAGCAGCGATTAATGAGGAGCTGGAGGGAGCGGCGAGCCAGGTGTCAGAGCCGCCACTAAACAGGAATAAAGAGGCCGTGAGCACTGACCCGCAACCAATTCCCACAGACTCAGCCAAGAAGGAGGCAGGAGGGACAGAGGAGGCTGCAGACCTGAATGTGTCTCTGTGCTGCAGCTCTGACTCCCTGTCAGCAGCCATTTACAAGTAACCAATTACATGAGTTAAATCATCATTTCTTATTGGGACGTTTTACTTTAACTTTTATTCTAATTTTGTGCTTCCTGATTTTCTAAATCTGTAGTCTGTTTCAAATTACATATAGACTAGAGTCTTTGTCTAGTCTTGACTCACAGCGACACCCTTTATTAATGGGTGTAGAAGTTGCTGATCCAACTCCTGAGCTTTGGTATCGATACCAAAACTCTACTTCTTTCAATGATTTACTTTGAGAAATATAAATATATCAAATAAATCCATAAATAAATCAAAGTTATCAACTTTGACAGTAAAGTTCTCAACACAAGCAGCTACGAGATGTATGCTTCAACAAAATGGTCTAAACAGCAATGGAACAAATGAATATCTATAATGTGAAAGTTGTCGCTCGTAGTGACAAACCCACAGATAATTATCACCAACTCTCTACAGAGCGTTTTAGCTTCTTTCAGCTCCTTGTTTTGGTTTTACAGCCAGAGATGAACCCACAGTCCACTAACAGCAGACACAGTTAGAGACAAGCTGGGGAACATAGTGTAGCATTTAGCAGCTAAAGAGACAGATTTTTTTCTTCTGCCCATAAGTGGCCAAAAAAAAAAAAAAAAAAGACAAACCAACTGATAAACGCAGCTTTAAATCAGGTCTGATCAGAGAACACAAAGTTATGAATCTGACCAGAGATTCAATGTCCAGCTTTCAACAGAGGTTTAATACCCAGCCATCTTCAAATAAACTAAAATACATGAATAAAATTTTGCCACAGTAAAATGACACAAAAAGGACTTTGATATCCAACCTGAAAAAAACAATAATTTCAGTATTTACATGGAGGCTAACTGTCCTGTACTAACTATGGGCAGATTGATAAATATTGATACTGCATCTTTTTACTAAATATTCATTGATTGATGCACTATAGACACAAACAGGTTCTTCTTCTACTGGATGTAAATGGGGTTACTTGAGATAAAATGGACCTGTTAATCTATGCAGATGAATTTTGATGAAATGTTTCAGAGAGATCAGAGCGAGAGGAGCTTAGAGACCAGTTAATATATTTGTTAATAATGAAGAGCAGTGCTGCAGTTGTGCATCTAAAATGCAGGCAGGCTGTGATTGGCTGGAGCTGCTGATGGGAGCTGGAGCAGGGAAATGGGGACAGCGTGGGCCAGCGAGAGCGGGGTTGCAGTAGTATATGTTGCCCTCCTTTCGTGACTAGACATTCGTCATGGTGGCTCCTTAGTCTCTGCAGTTTGAACTCAACTGACTGGACTCAATATGCTTCATGAAGGAACTACTAAACACTAACAACGTCAAGCTGCAGCTCAGAGCAGCAACACGTCCTGTTCTTACTAATAATGAGTTATTATTATTATTATTCTTCAGGGATGGACTTTATGTTTCAGTAAACCTGTGAAGGATGTGCTGTTGTCATATCATACACTGCAGTGTGTCCACTAATGGCTCCCTCCCCTCCCCACTGGCTCCATCTGTCCCTGCATTCCTGCAGTATATATATAGAGAGAGCTCTTGTTCTGCTTTTCTCTGCATGATTCAATGAAAGTAGGGCAAAGAGGAGGAGAGAGTGGGCCAAGTCCAGCACACATAATCATTGTAGGCTGCGCCACGCTCTGTACGCCACGCTGGATTAAACCCACAGGGATACATCAGCCAAATCCACAGCGCTGCCACCATACCGCCTCCACACTGCAACACTTTCCTGCCTTATTCTTAATTAGACAGAATTTAACTTGAGCCTAAATGTAACCTGTAATGTTTAAAGTAACAATGTCAGATATGATTCACTATCACACACAGTGTAGAGGTCTGCCATCACATGCTCACTAGTTAGTGCAGCATCATCTCTTACTTTGAGCTCTTATTCTCTTACACGCGACAGGACAGGGGCCCTAAAAGCCATAGGTTTACTGCCAATTGCTTGTATGTAATTTGATCGATATTTCTGTAAAACATCAAATATTTGGTCCTGGATATTAGTCCACAACATGTTAGATATTCATCTTGTGGCCCCGCGTTGTAGAGGGGCCCTTTGTCAGAATCTGTTTACAGTATATTGTAATCAACATACAAGTTTACTTGGTACATAAAAAATTATGAAATGTGACAGAAAACAATGTTGATCCACGTAAATGTGATTAAACTAAAAGAAATATTCTAGAAAGGAAATATTCAAAAAGTTACAAACTACTATGAACGTATAACATCTTTTTACACATTTGTGCATAAAATGACACATCTAATCTGAGGATGTGTGGTTGTTTCATAGTAAAGACAAAATAAGAATTACCTGCACCAGATAATAACAGTGCAGAGCAGTGCTGTGATAATATAGACGTTTAAAGACATGTGAGTCTCTGAGTTTTGATGTTTTGTATCACGTGCTCATTCATCCTGCTAATGTTCCTTGGGGCCGTGGAGGGCTGGAGCCTGTCCCAGCATGCACTGGGAGAGAGGCAGTGAAATACATTCACACTCACATTGACCACCTGACCTGCGTGGACTGTGGAAGGAGCCATGCAGAGATGCTACAAACTTTGGGACAGCTGTGACAAAGTAAGACTCCCAGGGGCCCCGCCTGCTTAGCTCTGGGCCCCCTGAAACCTTCCTTTAAGAGCAACGGTTACCATCTTCTACTCCAAGCTTTTCTGTGTGTGCTCCTCTCTGTAGCAGAGAGTTAGATGTTATGATTAGTACACAAGGAGCCTCACCTGCTCTGTCAGGTGAACAAAGACAGGTGACGTTTGTTGCACCAGTTCAGTTCAGAGAGGGAACAAGTTGCTGTCAGTGATGTAGGTCAGAGTGTGAGGTCGTCCACATAACCTCAGCGGACAGAACTGATACTGGACAATCAAACCATTCAGATGTTTCGGAACCTGCAATTAAAAAATAATCAATACCAATGTTTTTATGATGATTGATTCCAGCAGCACGGGAACTACAGAGGGGTCGGGGTTGGACAGCTAACATTTGTTTAAGATTAGAGTTAGTGACACTGAGCGTTGACATAAACTGTCGACTCTGAACAAATACGTCGATACGGGCCTGGTCTGCCACCACAGGCCTGGACTCGATAAAAATTAAATAGTTGCCATTTTTCCATGACAGTTTGTCCAGATTGTCCAAGTCTATTGGATGAAATCATAGCAGCTGCTGAGCTCGCATGTCAACACATCCATCTCCATGACAACTGAGCAAACATCCACTGATGAAGACAATGTAAAAGCTCTGGATAAAAGCTAGTAAGTGGACCTTGAGTTGGGATTGTGTAATCATATGGAGTGCGTGTTTGAGGTAATATTACCTGCAGAAATCAGCACTGATAATAAACACTGAATCCTTGTTGTGAATCTTTTCTTTCTGTCAGGCGAGATGAAAGCAGCACTGGAGTCTGCAGGACACTTTGTGTTTTCTAACTTGTGCCAGAGAGTTTAAATGAAATGTAATAGAAAAAGCTTGTAAAAACTCCAATCGTAGTAGTTATATATACTGTATAGTGGTACTAGGTTTCCTCTGCTGTCTGGTGACATTCGTCTCTCATACAAACAGTCTATATACTGATTGAACAGATGTCACATGGACTAGATCTACTGATCTCCTCGGGGAACAGAACAGGCTTCAGTGGGTTTATGCTATACTAAAAGTTACGCTTCAGTGGCTTCACAGTCTCAGTGTCTTATTGGGGAGATCGCTCTGAAGAACTCAAGCCTTTCACCTTTGGGGAAATGAAACGCTGGCAGAAGCAGGACGTGGTGTGGCTGAAGTTGGCTGGTTTCTGATTCCTTCCCCAAATTCCATCTCTGTTGGGGGGGGGAACTGCATGTTCCCTTTTGTAGAACTGCGAGACTGCCACATGAGAGAGGAAGGACTCCTTTGTTCTCCCAACAGCAAGAGGCTCTCATAGTTGACATGGTCCTTCAAAACAGTGCCATCAGACTGCGTGAAACACAGCAGCGGGTGGTTGAAGACAATGCAAATTTTGAAGCAATCAGCAGTGTCAGCCTTTCCACTACTGACCATGTCCTCCAACGCAACAGGGTGCTCATGAAGCAAGTGTACAGAGTACCCTTTAAGTGCAATTCAGAAAGGGTCAAAGAGCAATGATTTCAGTATGTGCAAGTAAGTGTACATTCATACACCTTCAGTGCTGATTGTTTACAGTACAATACTATATTACATGCTACTGTCAAGCAGCATCACCTATATTGTAATGTATGTAAATCAGGAGTGCATACACTCTACAGCATAGGTCTGTCTTTCTGTAGCACTTACAAAACTATATCTATTTCTACTGATAGAGAGTGTTTGAATTGGATTCCATGGAAAGACTCCATGAATACATTTTTGTAAATGAAGCAGGGTTCAATCTGACGAAGAGGAGAAGGAGAGGCTAGAACATAATTGGCAGGCCATTGCTGAAATGCCTGGCCAGCGTGGTGGTAATGTGACCCTATGTGCTGCCATAAGTAATCGTGGGGTTCTCCACCATCATGCCATCTTTGGGCCGTTTAACACCCTACATCTTCTTACAGTTCTGGGTGGTCCTTGGGATGTCTTGTTTGGGCATGAGCAGCAGGATCATGAGAAGGCAGAGCATCCTGTCTATGTCATAGTTTGGGACAATGTTAGTTTTCACCGTGCTATCCAGATACAGGAGTGGGTCAGCATCAACCAGCAATTCATAAATGTTTGCCTTCCACCATACTCTCCTTTCCTTAACCCAGTAGAAGGGTTTTTCTCTGCATGGCGGTGGAAAGTATATGACCGACAACCCTATACCAGGGAAAATCTCCTACAGGCTATGGAATTGGCCTGTGGTGACGTAGGTGTGGAGTCTTGCCAAGGTTGGATCCGGCACACCAGAGGGTTTTTTCCCCGTTGCCTGGCTAGGAAGAACATTGCCTGCGATGTAGATGAAGTCCTGACCTGGCCTGACCCAGCGTATAGACGTGATGCTGAATGAATCACTTGATGAATTTGATTTTGCAGTTCCATTGTACTGTAATGTGCTTTTCATTTACATTTTCTTTGTCCTTTTGCAGTACTTTATTTGCTGAATCCACTGAGTTGTGATTTTTTTTTTAAATGCTAAATGCATTTATTGTTTATAAACAATAAACATGTTTTCTGGAGCTACATATCCTGAACACAGTGTTTTCCATATTTTGATGTAGTGTGTAATGAATGCTCTGTAGTGTTTTTATTTTGACTGGCTTGTTGTATGATTTGAAAACATTGTTTAGTTTTGAGCACAGATAAAACTGTTTTGAGGCAATTGTTTGATTTTGCAAGAAGAGTCAGAGGTTCTGTGACTATAGTTTGAAAATTGGGGTTGAATGAGCAGAGTGGAGCAGGGTGAGTGTTAGAGAGAGAAAGCATGTTTTAAACATGTTTAACCATCACTGCTGCCTGAGTTGATTAAATGTGATCATCTCTGAACTGAACTGAAAGGTAAAATTAAAGCTAACTGCAGTGAGTTCCAGGTTCCTGGCTGCTAGCTGCTCCACAGTCTGCCAGCTGATGGGACTCTGCTGTGGCTCTCTGTCATGCTAACACACATTCACTCATCAAGTTCAAATTCAAGTTTGGTGACGTGACCATTGGCCAGTGAGGAAGTGGGTCATGCTCAGTTTTTTCTATCACTGCTCCCAGAGGCTAAAGAGCACTGAGCTGCTCCAAACTCTGAATATTGATTGGCTTAGATAACTGACCGCTCTGAGAGATGTCAGCAGAGGCCACTGAGGCCGCCTGGCTTCTCTCCAGGAACAAAAAGTGTTGCCTCTAACCAACGAGGATGAATGTCAGCTTGAATAAGTCGACTCTGAGGTTCAACCACAGAGTGCTGCCGTCACAGACGCAGCTGACGCCAGGTCCTGTTCAGTTCTGGTCCCGTTCAGGTCCTGTGTGATGGATGTAGAGGTGGGAAACATACTCAGGTTTATTGAACAGAGGTGGTTGTGTGAATATTAATAACACCATGTGTTGACAATGTAGCACCATATCCATTAAATGTGGGTCTAATTAACTTTAACAACAGACTCTGGCTTGTTTGGTTTTCAGGCGTGCCGTATTATTAAGTGCTAAGGTGTTATTATCACTCAGATGTTGACATGAACGTGTCATGAGCAACAAGGAACGAGCTGGTTCAGTAGAGATATACAGCAGAGTGCTCCGAAGTTAAATGATATAACAAACAATCCGTGGCGACCAACACTGATATCACACCAATCAAATGACAGTACTGAGATTATCAGATGGTCCCAATGATGTTAAAAACACTAATATAAGCGGTCACATTTAAACATCTTCACTTTGGTCAGTATAAGACAAAACAAACACTCAGGGAGATGCTGGGTATAAGAAGAAACATTATGTTTGGCAATCTAAAATACTAAAATCAGATAATAATAAGTTGAATATAAAACAGCAGGGCCCCACAATATTCAATGGGTCTAAATTATTCAGCGTCTAATATTGCTGCTGCAGGTTTCCTCTCAGCACCATGTACTGTGTCTAATCACAAGTCTTCCTGTTGTGAGGAAACAATTATCACGCAGCCGCAACATTGTTTCCGTGCAAGCGTCTCCAGAAGAAACAGCAGAGTGTGAATGGCAGCAACAACACAGGCTGGTACAAGAAATTGCAATTATGTGTGATACAACTGCAGCTGAGATGCTCTGCTGGATGAACATCTGTGCTCCACTGCTGCAAGTGTGCCCTGCCAGGTAAAAATAGGCAGTGTGTGTGGATGAATGGAGAGTGGCAGCAGAGCGGAGGAAGGCCACTGCAGAGGCCGGTGGTGACTGGATGACCTGTGACGTGCTGAAACTTACATAAAGCAGTGAAGGGAAGATGGCAAAATAGCTTGTTCCAACTCAGCTTCATTAAAGTTATATGGCCAAAAGTATGTGGACACCCTAACATTGCAGTCGTAGGTGGTAGCTGAACATGTGAGCATTACTTTGCGGCTCTAACAGCCTCCACTCTTCTTCTTTCCTTCAGATGTTGAACCTGCTGCAGGGATTTACTCCCATTCAGACTCCAGAGCCTCAGTCAGGTCCAGCACTGATTGTGGGGATCAGGTCTGGCTCACAGTCGGAACGAACACAAACTGTTGACACAAAGTTAGAAGCTCACTATTGTCCCAGTCCAAAGGAAGGTGTCCACATATTTGTGGCCATATGCTGGAATGTGGGATGCTTCTGGCAGAGAGTGGAGATCAATGTTGAGGATGACGGGACGCTACAGGAACTTGTTTCAGGCATACGAGCACATTAACTGCTTGCATGCTGTTAGCATGGCTGTGGAATGACACTCATTGGCTGTGAAAGATTGAGAAAAATTTCCAGCCCTCCAGCGGTTCATCATCACTGCAGCAAATAAACAAGTTGGCATCCAGCCAGCGAACAGATTCAAATAATCCCACAACCGTCCACACTGCATTGTCTTCAGTACAGGGATTTTAATTTCTATGCAGCTTTGTATTTTAATTGTTTTATTTTCTGTAATATGATAAAGTCTCACTGAGAGTTTGAAAATAAATAAATGAAGATCAGATCCATATAAATTTGATTTGTAAAAGTATTCACCTCTGACTCATATGCATGTTCACTGATGCAGAGCAGCTTAATGCATGTCAGGTGTGACAGACATGTTCACATATGTTCACATCAGAAATTCAGTTCCCTATGCTCCACCATGATGTTACAGATTCAAGAAGAAATCTCAACAGCAGCAGAGGCCCAGATATCCTGACTTTCAGGCCCTGGAGTGGCTCAAGTACCAAAACATGCCATCCTGCATTTCCCATAATGCAGCTTAATAATATATATAATCCTCCCTGCCTGATTTCAAGTCTCAAGTAACTCTAATGACATCGCCATGGCACCATTGGGGTTATATATATTCTATACAGCTGTGTCCACTAACCATGACGAGAACTAAACTGCTGCAGCATGCACTGAGAGCGAGGACACGGAGATGAGCCTACAGCAACAGCAGTCAGAAAAGGCTGCTTTACAAACCACAGCAGGTAAGTACTGAGACTCTCAGGGGCCCCAGTCTTGAGGCCCTGTCTCATAGAGGGGCCCTGTGTCTAAGAATTCCTTTAATATTCCACTTGATGGTGTGCTCATGGTGCATATAATTATTTCATCAATTATTACAAACTAACTTACAGTGGTTTTCAGTGAAGGAGAACCGGCTGGTTTCTGGACCTCTGGGGAAAATGAGTGCATGTAGGGGGGGCTTTTAATTACTTGGATGGCGCCTATGTAAATAGCTATCTATAGATAGATAGATAGATAGATGGATGGATGGATGGATGGATAGATATTTTTAGGGAGTGAGCTTTGAGGCTGTTATAACAGATGTTATCACATCATCCTATCATACATATTTATATCATCTTGTTCCAGCTCTTCACTGAAGTTACATGATGTTTCCACTGAGTGAAATCTCCTGCACCTGCATTTGAGATGAAGATCTGAAGGGTTTGACAGTGTTTGGCTGCTCAGCATGAGTTTGTACTGACTGATCCACAGCAGGTCAGTGAGGCTGCAGAGGTTGTAATGTGGTCATTTTGGAGGTTCTGCATGGGTAGATTACCATTCATCATGAATATGTTAAATAACCCTCTGCGGTTTCATTCTGGAGTTTCAGCAGACTCAGCGACAGAGCTACATACACTGACTTTATGGGCAGCTCCCTGTAATTATTTACACACGTTTTGCATCTAGTACAGTATATAAGCACACATGTTGCAGAGGCATACAGACTGACAATCAGTCCAGAGTGAGCAAAAACAGTACGGAGACCTAAAATAAAAATATAATAAAATAATAATAATATACTCGGGCCAGTCTAGACAACGCGACTGTACTGGTGAATATTCCCGGCGGCCTGTAATGCTGTCCAATAAAGAGCAGAAGCCAGATGAGCAGATTAATGCAGCCTCTCCACAGCACAGTGCGCTTTATTAACAGAGCTACATCCAAACACCAGCCCGGCACCCTGTCCTGCTCAGGAGTCCTCCGTGCTGTTAAACATGAGTCTGTGTCTTTACATTGATGATGGCGCTCTGCTGCTGTCCCTGTCGCTCTCTGCGTCCACACACATTGAACCACCCACAGTCCAACAAGAGTTTAACACCGGCTTACCTTCGACAGCCCACACCGCCGGCAGCATCCATAGGAAATATAAGATATCCATAATCACAGTTATTCCAGGCATTTGACTGTAAAGAGCCAACGCGTTCATCGCGCAGCCGTCCAGCAGCGGTTCATTGACTGTGGATTCATTCAGAGCTGCAGAACATCATCCTCATCCTCATCATCCTCATCATCAGTAGCAGCAGAGGGATAAAGGCTGAGAAGCTGCTGCTCAGGCCAGTTTGGGCGAAACCAAAAGGAAAGGGGGCGGAAAAACACCGGAAAAACGGCACTGCACCGGCATCCCGCTGCACCGCCGACTGGATCCTAACATGAGCTTTACTATGAAAAAGCACAGGAAGTCATCCTACTGTGGAAAAGCAAAGGGCTTTTATTAAGGAGCTGTCTGTTTAAGCTCAATCCATTAATCCACAAGTATTGCTATCTTCTGCTACTTTATACTTCTACTCCACTACAATTCAAAGGGAAATGCTTTTGACTCCACTAGTTTGTACAGCTATAATTACTTGATTACCTGATTAATAAAACACAGATCATATAAAATAAATTGTTAAAGATGAATCAATGCTTCACGGCATGTTTGGCCTGATACAGTAAAGTGATGTTTGGTTGGTTGTTAGCAGAGATATAGGCTAAAGAGATATTTCACCTCCAAACTTCTCACATGGTTTTGTTTAAATAACAGTTTGAGGCACAAAGCATCTCCATAAAGAAATGCTTTTCCCAGTTTGGTGTGGAAGAACTTGACTGGTCTGCACAGAGCCCAGACCTGAACCACATCCAACACTTTTGGGATGAACTGGAACACCGACTGTGAGCCAGACCGCACAGGAATGATCTCATGTTCAGCTACCATCTACAGCTGCAATGTTAGGATGTCCACAGACCCTACAGCTGAGCTGTCAGAGCTATTTCATAACAGAGACAGGGGGGGCAAATAGAGGGGGGAAGGTGGGGGGCGGGGCGGTAGAGAGACGGGGAGAGGGACCTTCCTTATGGAACACAATGTCCTGAGTATATGGCAAATTGGCTTTTTACTTCGTTTACAGTCTACACACTCTAATTAATCATCATGTACACAAAAACAAGGGTAAAATGTTTGCATGTTTTATTGATTTTAAAAAGGCTTTTGATTCTATTTGGCAAGAGGGACTATATTATAAAATTCTTCAAATTGGAGTAGGGGGGAAACTTTATGACATAATTAAGTCAATGTATGTCAATAATAAATGAGTCAAAATTGCCAACAAAACTACAGATCTCTTCACTCAAGGGAGAGGCGTCTTCCATGGCAACAGCTACAGGTCTGGCAGTGAATGCACTGAAACAAAAAGCATGTAGAGCATTTTATGCAATTAAAAGAAAATTCTACAAAATAGACATGTCAATTAGAATTTGGACTAGAATATTAGACAGTGTAATCGAACCAATTGCCCTCTATGGTCGTGAAGTTTGGGGTCCATTGAGTCATCAGGACTACACTAGATGGGACAAGCATCCCATAGAGGCCCAGCATGCAGAATTCTGTAGGTCCATATTAAACATCCAAAGATAAACACCAACAAATGCATGCAGGGCAGAATTAGGCCCAGTTACCCACTGATTATTAACATTAAAAAAAGAACACTTAAATTTTGGTTACATCTCAAACTGAGCCCCCAAGACACACTGAGATTTCAGGCACTACAAACCCAAGAACTGAATTGCTGTCTGACCCTAAACCATGAATACAGATTGGCAGATTATCTCTTTACTGCCAGAGATACAAAGCAGAGACAGATCCTGACCAAATACAGACTCAGTGACCACAGTCTAGCCATAGAGAGAGGACGACACAAGAAGTCCTGGCTACCAACAGAGGAAAGAGGTCACTGCACAACAGGTGAGGTAGAGACAGAGGTGCACTTCCTCTTAAAATGTGACATATTTCTTAAAGTAAAATACTTTAAGAAATTTAATTTGTTAATCCCAAACTTCACAGAGCTCGATGACAGTGAAAATCAACAGACTGTATTAGGAGAAGGACCTGCAGCAGACTTAGCAGCACAATATGTGACTGTAGGCCAATAAAGCATTATTGAGGGGGGGGGGGACAGAGAGAGAGAGACAGAGAGGGAGAGACAGAGAGGGGGGAGGGAGAGAGAGAGACAGAGAGGGGGAGAGACAGACAGAGAGAGAGAGATTATTATTATTATTATTATTATTGTTTTAATATCATTATTACCTGACACTTTGGTAATATTGTCGTTGATACATTCATGCCAATAAAGCAAATTGAATTGAACTGAATTGAGAGAGAGAGAGAGAGAGAGAGAGAGAGAGAGAGAGAGAGAGAGAGAGAGAGCTCAGGGAGGAAATAGAGCAGAAGAATGTGGGCCTGACAAAAAGGAATCCAGTCTTCCTCCAGATGAGGGAGGGCTGAAAACAACAGATTAGAGGAGCCCAGGGCTTGTTCCCATGGAAACCTTTGCCCAGGGAGACGGCAATGAGAACACAGCAGATTGTAGGTCAGACGCACCATCAGCGATCCAATCAGATGTAATCTGTCTTGACTTGTGGGTCATAGATTGAGCAGTAAAGCTGGTGCCTTTCTGTGGCTGCATCACTGTGGGGCCTCCAGTCTCTGGGATCACTGCTGGACTGCACCGTGGGACAGGTGGAAACACTCAAAACTCAGACTGCCAGGCCAACAAGTCCTCCATGTTCAACAACAACATATCAATTATAGATATAGATATATCAATAAAAGTGGTTTGTCCAGCGACACAGAAAAGTTTTCTGATCCTGTCAGCAGGACCTCATCATTTCTCTGTGCCTTCTAAAGCTGTTACACATAACCAGCATTGCCACAAACTGCATGGGCCCCCTCCCCTTTTAATATACCCATTGCTACACCCAGACAAATCAACAAATAAACACATATAGTGAAACAGACTACTTAATGTCAGTGCTGCTGCTGCACATGACTGCATGAAATGACATGTCTGACGTCTCAGCTTCAGCATCAGTTTCAGCATCAGTTTCAGCATCAGCATTTGCTTCAGCATCAGCATCAGCTTCAGCTGCCGGACAGATTCTTAGATTGAATGAGGCCGAATGAGGCCGTCAAGCTGAAGAAGGAGATCTTTCAGGCTTGGTTGGCCCAGGGGTCTCCTGAAGAAGCAGAAGCCAGGAGCGCTGCGACTGCGGTGGTCGCCGAAGCAGAAAGGAGTTTGAGGAGGCTATGGAGAAGGACTTTCGGTTGGCCTCAAGGAAGTTCTGGCAAACTGTCAGGCGAAAGGAGAAAGCAGGGCTTGAGGTGGACAGGCGGACTGAGGCGACATCAGCAGTAATACGGACATTGTACCAGACCATTGTGGTTCAGAGGAAGCTGAGCCAGAAGGCAAAGCTTTTGATTTACCAGTCGATCTACATTCCAACCCTCATCTGTGGTCATGAGCTTGGGGTAGTGACCGAAAGAATGAGATCGCGGATACAAGCAGCCGAAATGCGTTTCCTCCGTAGGGTGGCTGGGCTCACCCTTAGAGAGAGGGTAAGGAGCTCAGACACCCGGAGGGAGTTTGGAGTAGAGCCGCTGCTCCTTTGCATCGGAAGAAGTCAGTTGAGGTGGTTCGGGCATCTGATGAGGAAGCCTCCTGTGCGCACCCCCTTTGAGGTTTTCTGGGCACATCCAACTGGTAGGAGGCCATGGGGTAGACCCAGAACACGCTGGAGGGATTATATACCTCATCTGGCCTGGGAACACCTCGGGATCCCCCAGGAGGAGCTGGGAAGTGTTGTTGGGACATAAAATGAAAGGCTGTCACTGATATATAAAGGTGCTAGATTATGCAAGACTTTATAGAAGTAAAATTACTTTAAAATCAATGATAAAAGACACAGGTATCCAGTACAGTGATGCAGGCAGAGGGGTAATGTGATCTCTTTTTCTTGTGTTGGTCAAAATCCTGGCTGCAGCATTCTGAATTAACTGTAATTTTCATAAAGACTCTTTGGGGAGACCAGTAAAATGAGAGTTGCAATAATCTAAGTGGTTTGTAATTAGAGGGACTAAGATGCAAGGAAAGTACTTAAGAGACTTTGGATGTACCCAAGGATGAACTGGCAAAAGGAACAAAGGATCTTGGCAGGTATATATAGAGAGTGGCTGATGAGGGAAGTGAGAACAGGTGAGCAGGTGAACGAGGAAGTCTGGTGGAAAGTCTGAGGGCATCTGGTGGACAGCTCGAGGTCTGGGGAGAAGGAAGAAAGAACCTGGTCTGGGAGGAGTGAGCAGGGGCTTGAGACAGAGAAGTGATGCAGAGGGCTTGAGACAGAGACAGGTAGAGAGAGTGGTGCAGAGGGCTGGAGACAGAGACAGGTAGAGAGAGTGATGCAGAGGGCTTGAGACAGAGACAGGTAGAGAGAGTGATGCAGAGGGCTTGAGACAGAGACAGGTAGCAAGAGTGATGCAGAGGGCTGGAGACAGAGACAGGTAGAGAGAGTGATGCAGAGGGCTTGAGACAGAGACAGGTAGCGAGAGTGATGCAGAGGGCTGGAGACAGAGACAGACAGGGCTGGAGACAGAGACAGGTAGGGATTTTGTCAATGATCGAAGACACCAAGGTTTAATGGTCTTACAACTACAGTGGGGGGCATTTATTTATAGTCTACACCTCCCTCTAGTGGTTGGATAGGTAACTGCACACACATACATCATGTGGAGGCAACAAGTAAGAGAAGCTGCAACACATGAGGTGTTACTGTATGCTACTTCTTCAGCCACTGGACCACCTGACCTGAGTACAGGAACAACAGGTGGTCGTAGACGGTGGACACCATTTATTTTATGTACAAAGAGAATTTATACAAGCAAACTAAGAGGACAGCCATGGGGTCACCCATCTGCTCCAGATGGCCCTGACAACAGCTCCTACACCACCTGATATCTGGTATGTGGATGATACTTTGACCACAACACTGTTCCAGTATCGACAGCTTCATCCAACACAGGAAGAGGAGGATGAGCTGTTAGTCCTGGTCACTTGAGTTCATGTGAAGACTGACAAAGACCACAGTGTGCAGGAAACCCACTCCCACAGACCAGGAGCTTCATCTGAACTCTGACCACCTCTAACAACATAAAGATCAGTGGTGAGGAGTCTCCTGCACAGAGACAGAGGGAGGTGCAGCAGGTCAAGGACTTAATGATGAGAATCCCAACCTGACATCAGACCAGGATGGTCACTGCCAAATCGAGAGGGACCACCAAAGAAGGATCCCAGTGGGACTCATCTATTCAGAGTCTGTAAGTCAAAAGCAGTCAGCACAACCCAGCTCTGCTGGTCCACCCTGAAGACAGCGGTGGACCAGCGGTGGATGAGTGGTGCGTGTGTGGAGTTAACCCCAGAGGATGTGAGATGATTTGATTGCTGAGGATGAGTGCTTAGCAGATTTCCACCTTACAGGCCTCCTTACATTTGGCTCAGCTGCTGAACCTCCCAGCAGATTATGATGTCACGGTGAGTGGGAATAGAAGCAGCCCTTCATCTGGAGCTGGGATCACAGTCAGGATTAAGTGCATGTAGGTAGTGGTCTGTAGCAGTAGAGCTGAGTTCATGCAGTCCTGCTGGCTTCTCCCCTGTGGACCTCACAGGAAATGAAATTGTGGACTTTTGCTGTCTGAAGATGACGCAGAGAGGATGAGAGATATCTGACACATGTTTCCCCTCCTTTGGTAAGCTACATGATCTACTCTGCAGCTGCTGTGAAAGCTGTTTCCTTTTCTGCCAAACCAAACGCTTTACATGTCAACAGAAAAGGAAAAAAGTCTTTGTGTCAAATGTGGTGAAACTCTGTGAGGTGTGTGTGTCATGTTGAGGTACATTCATTCTTCACTATGACTACTAACATTAACATTTTATTTGTAGACTGTGTCTGCTGCCTGTAACGACCAGTAAGCAAGATGAAGGTGAAATGGACCATGCTGGGCATGGTGGTCTTCTTTCTGCTCTCTGTGGTCATGACCTGCTGCTTCATATGGCAGTACAGGATGCCAAAGCTGAAGACAGGTAAAGTTTACCTAGCCAACGCAGAGTTAACGCCACACATAGACTACTGGATCACTACTTTGGGACCTGGACCTTCCTTAGCCTCTTTGGTGTAATTGCTCATTTTACAGAAGCTGCAGCAGGATTACACAAAGCTGGAAATTAGCAGCAGAATTAGCAGCCACGTTAAAGTAGACTGTAACTCCCGCTGAGAGATGGGGGGGTGGGGGGCCGGGGCTGAGGGTGCCTGAAGGAATCAATGAGTCACATAATAAAAAAGCTCATTTTATGACCTTGTGGCCCTGGGATCATGAAGAAGATCGACATATTTACAGCACTTAATAATGACCTGCTCAAGATGATGGTTTTATGGCTTCTCTACTATCTAGCACCACTGCTGCTATGTATTGTCTGTACAGATATATTATAAACTGCAGAATACTGACTGAATATAAGACTGTATTAGTAATAATGTAATCATGCATCTACATTGGAATGAATGACATTTATGAAGACAGGGTAACAAGAGTGCTCTACTGTTAACAAGGCTAAGACCGGGAAGAAAAGATCAAACATCAAATCCAAATAGAAGGAAGCGTGTTTCCTTTTGTTACTAGTTTCTCCAATACTGTTAAAAGTTGATCAAACTAAATTTGATTTGTGCATGGGGAGGCATGAATTTTGTTTGGCTTCCCAAGTGAGTGACAGATGCAGTCCATCGCCCAAACACAAGCAGTGAATTATACTTCAACTACTCCAAAGCTGTCTAATTTACAGTACATGTTGTATTTTGTTCACTAGAAACCTGAGTTTTGTTCAGTTACAACAGAATTCAAACCTGACAAAAGTTTAGTTAAGACACATTTCATCATTTTCTCTTCAACAGTCACACCTGGGAGCTTACTGTGCACCTCTGGTTGTACACTCAGGGTGTATATCCTACCATGACAGACAGATAAGTTGCGTCTGCATGTTTCATACATGATGAGACTCCATTTTTCCCCTTTTCCTCAGAAGTGATTGTAAACAAAGCGACAGTAGAGGAGATGTGCCCTCACTTCCCGGAGCCTGTGCCCCTCAAACATCCCATCACATCGCTGAGAGTAGCCTTAGAAAAGGTGACTCTTTTCATTTTTCAATTCATATTCAAATGTTTTGTCATGTAGATGTTCTGCATATGGTTGCAGATGGTCTTACTGAAGTTTCTCCTAACAGATCGATGTCCTCCTGAGGTCCAGCGTTCACACCACCAAGCTGCCAGCGATATCAGCCATTGTGGTTTTAAATGAATCTGTTCTGTGGAATGGAAACTTTGGCAAAAAGAACATAAGCGACCCCTTCTCATCTGCACCCAATGAGTACACAGTGTACAGGTGAGCTTTACAGTCCCACAGTGTGTAGAACAGGTGTGGAAGAGATCAACATAAAATATGACACAGATATGACAAAAGGGAAGTGGGGATTTGTCTAAATGCCAAATACTTAGTTATTAATATTACCAGTCAGCCAGCCCATAATATTAGCAGCTCCATTTGAACAATAATCATCACCACACATGATGTAACCTGCAGTCTAATTCTTCTATTGGATATTTGATCTGAGGCTTAGAGGTAGAATTAGGGGTAGGGGTTATGATTAACCCTTCATTGTATTAAATAAGCTACATATAGCACCTGTGATCAATGAGGCTTAACCACTCACTAAATGAATCTGTGCAGCAGCAGTGGGGATGCTGTGTATTATGAAACCAGGATACATTCATTTAATCAATGGGAATAAGCATGCGTTGCGCTCACTTTAATCACTGTGATTGCAGAATCGCGAGCCTCTCTAAGATCTTCCCCACACTGATGCTGTACAAGCTGTGGGAGGACGGCCTGGTGGACTCTCTGGACGACCCTCTGGAGAAGTACGCAGACAACTTCACCATCAAGAACCCGCTGGGGAACAGTGGGAGGCCCACATCCTCGTCAGTCAGGACCCTCGGCAGCCTCTCTCCTGCACTCACCCTGCGCAGGATGGTCAGCCAGCTCTCTGGTAACCACATCATTGGTTTTAATGACATGGCGGCCATCTTTGATTCATCTACATCAAATGAACATACGTGAGAGAACTGTGTAGCCTGGTTTCAGACCTCTCAATCACCACCATCATCTCTGTTCAGTGATTAAAATAGCTCTGGTGTTCTCCCAACAATCGACCAATCAGAGCATGGCAGATTATACGAATGGGGAAGTCATCTTACACCATACTTAGCTAGCTACCCAGCTACATTCATGAGAAACAGAAAAAGGATCCAAAATTCCACAAGCAGGGGTGAGATGGACACAGGTTGTTGTAAGAAATAACTTTTAAAACAACATTTTTCTTTGACAGTCATGAAAAACATTAAGTTTACTGTCATCTGCTCCTAACTACTGCAGTTTCTTTGTCAGTTCAAAATGACGTTGGCAGGACGGATATGTCACTGGCTACTTAGGGCAGAAGAAAACTACCGCCAGTATGAAACTAGCCAACATGAACACAAAACTAAATAAAACGTGAAACAAAATGGCAACTCAGTCTGATTATCAAGCTAAGAACTTTGGACAAAAAAGAAAAAAGTGACAGATATCTCTTAGCCATCTTGAGGAGGCAAGTTTACAACAAAGCTGTTATAGTGTGTAACTGGTTGTTCCACTTCCAGTTACCCCATTACATCCCAGTCGCATAGCTCAGCAGCAGTGTGTGAAAGAAGCACATTGGTCCAAATGCAGGTCTACACTCTCATATACTGACACCAGATAATAACCCACTACAGCGCCTTAGCTAACCTGGGCTCACATGAACAGAAAGAGGAGCTATAATTACTTAAGCTGAGCTGAGTCCAGAGATAGAGCTGATTAGCTCTGTGTTCTCAGAATAAAAAGGAGGGATTAACGGAGGGGGAAGTCCCCGCTGAGGGTAGGAGTCTATCTCTGTTTGACGACACAGACTCAAACCATGAGACATGCTGCTGATAGTGGAGTGGACAGACAGGGGATCACAATTACAACTGTTGGAAAGGTTGCATGGTAACACTTGCAAATGTGCTTGTTGATCTGATGATGGTGCTAGATGAAAAGTCAGAGGATCACCAAAGTTATTACAGTTCATCCTGAGGGGAACATGAATGTCTGAACCTCATGGAAATCCATCTAATAGTTATTGAGACATTTCACTCTGCACCCTCTTGGTGGTGCTAGAGGAAAGGTCAGGGGATCACCAAAGTCAGTGGGGTTCATTGTCTGGGAACCATGAATGTCTGTACAAAATCTGATGACAATCCGAGCAGTAGATGTTCGGATATTTCACTGTGTAAGTGTTAAGTTCGACCTAGATGGCTGTGTTAGATGATCCTGATATCCTCTGGGGACCATGGAAGTCTCAGCTGCTGCTGTGTGTCTTCTGCAGTGTGGCTAAAAAGTCTTCCTGTGGATCTACTTCACCCATGTAAAAGAATATTCAGTCAGCAGATTTAAATGCAGATCTTTAGAACAGAAAAGGTGTTTGACATATATAATAGAAGAACATGTGCTCTGTGACTGATCTCTTTACTCCATTAAAGTGAGCCACATCAGTACCACGGGTCAAGTGGTGGGTTCACTTCTTACACAAATATCTGTGAAATGTTTTAATGTATGATTACTAAGCACAGTCCCTTTTTTAAAGCAGCCAATGCATTCATGACTTCAAACAGCCCACAGATTTACTCACTAAAGTGTTCTGATATTTTGACAGGGTTACCTAGAAGATTAAGGTCAACTAATCTGCTTTGGAGTGGAGACACAGAGGCAGCCCTTCGTTTATTACAGGATGATGTCCTCGTGGCAGATCCAGGCACCAAGTAAGACTCTGTTTCCTTTTTGACACTGATAACTTCAGACGATCTGTGCATTTCTTTGGTCTTGAAGGAAAGAAAGGCTTGATGTCTATAGAACAAGGATCCTTGTGGTATTCTGTGACATTACTGTCTCTTTTCCCTCAGATGTCACTACAGCAATGTTGCTTTTTCCTTATTGGCCAACACCTTGGCCCAGAAGGTGACTGGCTCAGACTTTGAGAGCTGGGTGTCAGACAACGTTCTGGAGCGGCTCAGCATGGAGGACACTGGTTTCAACATAACTCCAGCTATCCAGAGGCAGATGGCTGTGGGTGTGTACAGCACTGGCCAGCCGGCTCCCCTCTACAACCTTGGCTGGTATCGACCTGCAGGTCAGATGTATTCCACAGCAGCTGACATGGCCAAGCTCATGATGGCTCTTCTGGGCGCCTACGGCGAGACTCTGCTCCGCCAGGACACCCTGAACACCATGCTGACCCCGGTCTTTCGATGCCACACCACCTACTTTGCCAATTCTACTGGCACACCGTGGGAGATCAACGAGCAGCTCGGCTATGATGTGGTGAGGAAGGACGGGGACCTGGATGGTTACGTGGCCACCCTCTCCCTGGTGCCACGGCTCAAGCTGGGACTGGTGGTCCTGATGGCCGGAGTTCGGCCTGCAGAGCAGGACCTTGTGAGCCAGGCCTACAGCTATCTAATCCCTGCAGTGGAGAGCGCTTTCAGGAATGCTCGACGAACTCTCAGACCGCCGCCCGACCCAGCTCCATATGTGGGCTTTTTCACTTACAGGAATATGACTTTCTATGAGATTCAGGTGGACTCAGACGGGGTGCTGGTCATGCAGCAGTTTGGACCACAGGTGGACACAACTGTGCCGTCCAAGTACCGAACTATTCGGCTGGATTACCTGCAGGACAGGGTGTTCAGGGTGGTGTTTGACAGCCCGTACCCTTGCAAGCTGAAGGTTAACAGCGCCTCGGTCTCCCTTGAGGCCCAGGACAGACAACTCTTCAACTTTTACCGCTTCAGCAAGAAAGGTGTGTCACAAGGTTTTGATTCCCCAGGACTCAACACTTACAGGGTGACGAGGATAGCTGGCAGACCATTTTTTACTTCATAAAGACAGGAATTCAACTTAGAAGATGTTTTTCACTGTAACTGGGGGGTTGTGTCGAGGACAAATACAGTAGGAAACTTGATATTGCTCTCTTGTTCTATTTAATGTGATTCATCTGAACTATTATATACTCCTCTGCTCATAATACCAATTCTATCATTTAGTCTTGTGCAAATCTCCAAAGGAATCTATGAAAGTTCTTCTTCTGCTAAATAACTAGCACAAGCAAAGAAAGCTGATATAAATGTTTGCTGTATACATGTTTGCTAAGACGTGTTTGGTTAATGGACAATGTGGAAATGTTCCTCTTCAACCTTTAAGTGCCTGCAGTTTGACCTAGAAACAGGAAAAACACTGATTGAAATGTCAAATGGTCAAGTTTTTCAAGATTCAGATCCACCAGGGAGGCATGTAAACATGTTGTCTATCTCTATAACAAAGAGCAAAGTTACAATATGCTAAATAAAACTCATTTATGTATTGATTTCATTTGTTGATTATTTAATGTACACTTAATGAACTTAATGAGGAACATTTCTCACAGACAACTGAGATATTTCATTAGCGCTGCAAACTGCACTGACGTGATGCTGACGGACTGTGAGCAGGTCTCAGTGACTCAGGATCCTCTGGACCTCCAACTTCTCTCAGACTGAGCCACCGCTTTTACAGCTAACAGGCTTTGTGAATTACTGTCAGACCAGAACACTGAGGAAACTAAAGTCAGGACTTACTGTTCGACTCAGGAGGTTAAGTGAAGACCATTTTATATATACTGTATATTTTATATAAAAACAAGAAAGAAGAACATTACATGAATCAGAGAAGTTTCATGTTAGTTTGATGATGTGTTTATGTAGATCTGTTTGACAGAACAGTATTTAAATGGGTTTTCTGGACTGTAGACAGACAGCAAGGAACCAGAGCTACATTCATCTCTGGACTCAAGCTGAAGTCCAGGTCCACTTCAATAAAAACTCCATCAACAATATTGTAGTTTGGACATTTTCATGCTTCAGCAGG
Source organism: Maccullochella peelii (assembly GCA_002120245.1). Taxonomy (NCBI): domain Eukaryota; kingdom Metazoa; phylum Chordata; class Actinopteri; order Centrarchiformes; family Percichthyidae; genus Maccullochella; species Maccullochella peelii. Next base: position 108,395 of record LKNJ01000513.1, read on the forward strand.
TGTGCTGACCATCAGTTGATGTCTTCACCCTGTGGGGAGCATGCGTTAATGTCCCTCCATCTCTTTCTCCAAGCTGGTTTGTTTAACATCCAATAGTAAAGAAATGGAGTTTGTGTTCCCTCAGCTGGGCCCCATTCATTTCTTTTTGGTCTATATATTATTTGGAATTTTAATGAAGTGGTTAAACAAAAGATCTGAAAGGCATTAAAGCTTGAATAATTTTAGATTAACTAGCAATTTATAAATAAATACATTTATAAATGCTGACATTTTTGATAATTATCAATATACTTTTATATATTTAATAGTTTTTTCAATTTCTAACAAGCATTGGTCAATACTGAAGCCACTTTTTCAAAACTCTTCATACAGCCTGCATTACCAACATGCATCTTGGCCCAACAGTTGATCTCAGCTCCAGAACTCTTCATACCTGCACATTTACCTGTCAGAATGAGCCGCGTAGTTTTCACTCACACAGCACACACTGTCATCAACACACTGACCCTAAAACACTAACAGGGAGCGTTACATTAATGATGAACTTTTATCTTTGAGGTAAATAAGTATTTCATTTCAGAATAAGAAGCACACTGTTCCACTGTATTACTATGTGGAACCAGAAGGAATCAGAAATGCAGCAATTTACTCCAACATCCTTTATTTTTTCTGTATCTTTACATAAAGTCATTTACATTGTGGAAAATAAAAATTTTAAACAAACAACACAAATTCCTGAAATTCCAGGGCTGCAACAATAATGACAACATGTATAGTATAATCCCTCATACTGCGCAGTACTGTGGAGTTATGTCCTCCTTCTTCTCATGTTTCCAAACTCATTCTATCCGGAGCCGTCCCCTTTCATCTGTTTGGTAACAAGACTGAAAACAGGACAGCTGGTGGGCTTTCAGCTGAAACTGCCATCAGCTGTTAAGAACATTACTAGTTCATTTTATTATAAATATCCTGCAAAGATTTTATATATATTTCAATATGGTTCTGCAGAAATGCACGAAACTTGCCATCATTCTGTTGTGAATGTGTTTTTAACAGGTCTGAAAAGTGCTTCAGATGCCGAAGTGTGTCAGCATGTGAAAAAGGTGCTGCAGATATATCGGCTAGTGTTTTGCAGGTGGTGAAGTGTGAATGAGAAGAGTTCATGGATTTAGTGGGAAAGCAATGAAACAGGATTCACAGTTTGGTCCACAGAGTTCTGTTTGGCTGACTGTGTGAAGAGTTCTGACACTGTGACTTGCATATTAGCAAGTGAAAAAACTGTTAGTGTATAGTGTATCAATTTAAAGTGAGGAGTAAGCAGTTTACCTTTGTGGCACCAGAGGGCGCCAAATCACTTCCATAATGACAACACATTCATTGCAATGTTGCGTATATAAAATGAAACAACCTTCATGGTATTGGAGAGTGTCTGTCCACTTAATAATAATAATAATATAATATAATGATAATAATGGCAGCAGGAAAAACTTATCAGAAAAAGAGGCTCTGGATGTTGGAAGCCAATTGTCACTGTGTGTAGAGACAAGTGAAGTTTACTGATGAAGACGGGGGGACAGTTTCCCTTCATGACACAAACTCACGGATATATGAAGGCGAGCGAGAGCGCAGAGAGCGTGGCCTCTACGCTTTCTGGATCATGACCTGGAATTTACCTGCAGAGATATAAAGAACAGAAAGAGTGTGTCAGTGCACACTATATTCTTATTCAGAGAAGAAATTATTAAATCAGGAGTGAGTTATTTCCCCTCAACGACACCCCCCGAGCTGCATACAATACACATTTAAAAACTCAATTGGCCAATGATGACAGAGAGATGTGGTTGAAAGGTCTTTTTTGTCAAACTACTGTTTCCAAGATGAAAACTATGTGAGAATGTCTCTGATTGGCTGATGGACGAGTGATGATGTCTTACACGCAGGCATGCTGGACACCTCAGCCGTCACAATACTCTTCACTCCCAGGCTGGACAGAGCTCCTCTCACCAGACCACAGGTGAAGGACAGATACTGCAGAGAGACGTCATGTGATCAGTCCTAACACAGGTATCAGCTATATGGTCAATGTGGGTTTGCTCTGCGTACAGAACTGAATGAACTGCAGGGGATGAAGTGTGCCTCTGGACTCTACTGATGCTGTAGAAGAAGAGACAGGTTGTCTAAAACCTTCCTAGTTTACACTGACAGTCCTCCACTTTCCACTGAAGGTAACACAGGTGAGCGGCTACACACAGCTAACGCTAATGTAGGCTTACTGTAGACTGTAGTTGTGAAACTGCTTCAAGTTGCAAAAAAAATTACTATTTATTAAAACTCAAATATAGAGTGACTGGAGCAGAAGAGAAGAAACAGATTGTTAATAACCTGTAGACTATTTGATTACAAGCAGCCACTCCACCGTGCCTAGTTTTTAAAGTTGTGATCTCTGATTGTGAGTCTGTGTGCAGCCCTGCTGGTCTGGGATCAGCTGCCTCATAGCAAAGAAAGAGAGTCTTATAGAACAGATCAGTGCAGCAGAGTCACACAGTCTGATGAAATCAAGGCAGAGCACCTTTGGGGCTTGTTCCAGATACTGTTTCCCAGCTGACAGCTGACTCAGTAACCGGAACTTGTTGTCCTGGAGAACATAGATGCCCTGAAACGCATGAGAGCAGCATCAGCACCGACCGACATCAACACAGCTGATATTTATATACCATAGATACAAAGTGTATGACCTACAGTATGTTTAAACTAAATGAATGATATCAGTTTGTCAGGGCTGAGCCTGCTGAGCTCTGCTGGCTCACAGTGCACTCTGCTGACATGTTAATGATAACCGACTGTGGGAATGAAAGTAACTGACAGCTCGCTGTTACCTGGTGGTTGGTCCGAAGGTTGTCGATTTGCTTCTTGAACACACAGGTCCAGAAGTCTTTACAGATGAACTTCATGACGTCCAGCTCATCTTTGAACCGTGCCGTGTCTTTTGTCAGCCTAGAGAAAAGAAGAGCGGTTCACATGAAGGCCAGAAGATTCACACTGTTCGTACAACTGAGGCCCATGTGTTAGTCCATGTGTGTGTGCGTGTCTGTGTGTTTAAAAAAGGCTCAGCAATTTCCTCAAACAGCTTCTCACTGTAGTTTTTATCAAACAAACAGGAGGAAATAGTGCATTTGTTGGAGACTATTTTCAGCGGCGGATGAATCCACATTTGGTGCTCTAGTGAGTATTTGGGGCAGCAGGACAGTGTCTAAATAAACTACTGTGTGTTCATGGTGATGACGGAACAACAGTGTGGCTCACTGATGTGTTTTTAATAGTTTTTATACATCACGCTGTGACACACACACAGTACCCGTTAGATACATTCACTGCTGGTTTGAGTCTGAACATGAGATTTATTGTTAATAAGAAATATAGAATATTGCCAGACTGATTCTGTAAGTATAGGAGATAATGCTTTGAGGACATTATTTATGTTACATTGTATGTAATGTATTACAAATGTGTTAATATTGCTCCTAATGTTCCCTTTAAAATGTGATAATAAAGTGAAAGAAATACACATGAAATGGTGGAGCTGTCTGCTCACCTGGAGGTCCAAGGCATTTAACCCCTAATGGGACAGTGTCTAGTTGAACCCTGACCAGTGCATGTATCAGACTGACTCTGAGTTTTAAAGAGGAACACTTGATAGCAGCAGTTAGCTTGTTACCTCTCTATTAGCCCTTGGCCGACCCTGAAACCCATTTTCTCCAGTTTGGTGATATTTCTTCCATTCTCCTGAATGAATCAATGACAGAGGAGGAGAAGTGGTGAACAAACTGACTGTTAACTGTTCAGGTCATGAAGGTCAGTTAACTCAGGCTAACTGGCAGTTTCTTACCGTCTCTCCGTTCTCAGCTGACTTATAAATGTACTGTATCACTTCGTTATGTAAAAACTGGAAAAGAGCTTCGTCTGCCATTCTTCTTCCTCTGTAGCCTGGTGTGCTAACAGCAGCGGCTAGCTAACGTTAGCTACGGTCTATCAGCAGCGAATAGCTAATGTTAGCTTTGCTATGTTGTGTGAGCAGCTGGTTCACCGTGTCACTCACACTGGGACCGACTTCATAACATAAACACACAGAGACAGACCCGTGAACAGGATCTTTATTAAACACAAACACAAAACAAGCGCTTCCTGCTGCTGCTTCCTTGTTGTTGTTCTTGTTCAGCGCCGAAGAGCGGGGCTAACGAAGAGTGCATCATTGTACCTTTACCGCCACCAGCTGGCCTGGAGTCTCAACTGAGACATCAAATAAAATAAAATTAAAAAACACACGTTTTAGTATATTAATTAACATTGTTAATAGTTGAAAAAATACTGAGGTTAAATATATATACTGTTAAATACCGGTAAATGATTAAATAGGCTACAAATGTATGTAATGTAGCCTGATATCTCTTCTTCCTCTGAGCCTTAAAAAACTATTAAAAACACATCAGTGCGCCACACTGTTGTTCCGTCATCACCATGAACACACACACTGGACTTTATGTAGACACTGTACTGCTGCCCCAGATTCTCACTAGAGCACAAAATGTGGATTTATCCGCCACTGAAAATAGTCTCCAACAAATGCACTATTTCCTCCTGTTCCTGAACAACCACTTCATGAATGGGTAAAATCAGATGAAGACAAAACATCCACAAATGTTGGATTCATTTATTCTGCAACACTTTTGGTATAATCAGTGAGTACAAAAACCGCTGTCAGATATCTGTACAGCATATCTTTATGTTTAACACGTATGAAAATAATACAAAATAAAAACAGGCATTTTTCTTCAGATTCTTCAGCTCTTCATGCAGGTCTGTATTTAGGCCAGCTGCTGGAGTTCAGGGGTCCTCTGGACAGTATTGGGAGTAAGACTTGAGCCACTTCACAGGACAGTCCCTGAAAACACACACACACACACACACACACACACACACTGACTAACTGTCTCTCTCTTTTTTATTTCAACTATGGGAAGACATTTGATGAATCTAAATCTAAAATGGAACTGAATTTCAAATGTATTCTTTACCTCCTCCTTTCCTTCCCTGTCTCCTTCTTTGATCATCTATCTATCTATCTATCTATCTATCTATAACGTATATATATGTATAGATAAATGATCTATAACATTTGCCCATGAACAGCAGTTGCCTGCACACCGAGTCGTGAATAGAGAGTATAAGCAGGTTGCATGTGTACGTTTTCCTACCTGTGATACTTCTGGCCTTTCCTCCTTTGGTACTCTGTCTCATCCACCGTCCACACAGCTCCCTTTCCTCCCTCCACTCGCACAAAACACTTATGTAGGCTGAGGTTGTGCCGTACTGCATTCTGGGTAGAACAGGACAATACTAATGTCACAGAAGCAAGTTAAATGTGTTGTTCTGAGTATCTGTAATTGTCTGTAATATTACACATTACTAAAACCACAGTGCAACAACACTATGGTTTTTAACAATGCTATGTGCAGCAAAATTAAGACCACATTACCCATAAACCCCATCGCTTCCTGTTGGGTTAACCATAATGCAATGTTCAAGTCATGTGGGAGTTACTCAGACATATCTGACATGGCCTAAATAATCCCACATCTAATGGATATACTGTAGTTATATTGTCAATGCACAGCACCTGTAACCCTCAGAACCTACACAGCTGCAAACACCTCACCTGCACTCCTCACCATTTTTCTGTTGCTATTTTAATGGATGTAGATGTACATCGCTATCAAGATGACAACCCCCTTCTTAATCCCGCCTACAAAGCTCTGATCGGTTAATAGTTTCTCTAAGTGGGGGAGCAGCCATCACTGAGCACAGCACACTCGCTGTTCTTTTCTTGATGAAATGTTTGTTGAGCGAGTCTAAGTGAGGAGGACCGAAGAGTCACATTGTTTATTTGAAAAGAAATGAGCAAAGAGGATACATTCCTCCATCTTGTACTCTACAGTACAACCGTCCTTCACAGGTCAGTAAAGTCAAAGCTTTGTGATTTTTTAAAACGAGCGAATCAAATGAACTTAATATAGTGTCAAATATTTCATAATCATCAATTTCATAATGTGACTGGGCCCTACGAAGAAGAAAGAGCTGAAACAGTGCAATGGATATACTTTTAACAGAGTGAATGTGTAATCTGAGACGTTCAGACCTTCCAGGTAGCAGTGTTGTGTCTGAAGTAGAAGAACATGGTAGTGAACCAGTTGTAAATCTCATTCAGAGTGCGCTGCTTGTCTGGAGACTCCAGGATGGACTGCAGACAGTCAGGCACAGTGACAGACACACAGGGACACGTTGTGACAAAACATCCAGTCATAAAAACACTTCACAAATAATTCATTGTCTTCCATTAGACTCCTTTAAAAGAAACTCACCCATCTTATCAGGTAGGCGTAGGTATACGGAGGTCTGATGTTGTTGTATTTGTAACATTCAATACTGGGAACCAAATCTGCAACAACAACGATGATATGTTCATGATGATCAGCTCATGTCATCAAACACATTAGATTAGGCTGATGAGGTTATTATGTGTTTATAATGTGTTTATTATGTAGTTGTTATGTGTTTATTATGTGATTATGATTATGATGTCTGTAAATACCACAGTGTGTTCCATAGATATGGTGTTACCTGGCAGAAGGTGGGCAGAACCAGCAGCTCTGTAGCCATGTTGGGACAACTCCTCCAGCTGTTTAAGGCCCCATATTTGCTCTGTGTCTCCATCAGTTAGTGGAGGCTGCGGCAGGAACAGAGGAAGGCTGTATGGCCACTCAGACGCTGCCTTCTGCATCAGTGATGGAGGTGGACATGAACACACACTTTCATTTGTTTTCTTTACAGGAAGGAAATCAAACATGTCTAAATATTTAAGTCTTCTTCACACTAAGCAAATCCTTGCATCAAGCAAATGAAGCTGAAAGAAACAGAGTGATTAGAAGAAACATACCAAATCAGTGTACTTATGTTCAGAGAGGTGCAGATGAAGCTGCATCGCAATGAGTTTCTGTTTTTCCAGAATGAGCTGAAAAAAGAGAAATGCCCAGGTTTGAATTTACATCACAGTGTGCTTAAATAAGTGATTTTTGTTCAAATGCATTATTGTATAAGGTTACAATAATTAGTCTTTGACAGTATGTTGGCTTGATACAGAACATGGAGATACAGTGGCTTTCACCTTGTTATTAAACAAGGTTTTCACAAGAACATTCAAGGTGTAGACCTTCTAGGTTTCTCTACTTCCCACCTGACTCTCCATGCACTGAACAACATCTTGCTGGACCCTCCACTGTGCAATGCTCCTGTCACTATGACTGTGCTCCAAATGGAGATGCCTAGAGGACAAAACAAGAAGCTTTTAGAAAATACACTTTTTGGTTTGCCATGAAACCTACAATCAGATGAGAAGCTCTAATCTCTTTGAGTCCAGTACAGAGATACAGAAACAGGTCTGGTGCTATCTTACCAGAACCAGAACTAGTCATCCTAACCAGAACTAGTCATCCTAACCTTAATAGAAAAGCAGATATCCTGTTCCGTTAAAGAGGTAATTATTAGGTTAATTTGGTTGTTATTATGTTACATTACTGATCTCAGCTTACAGTAAGAGTGGTTAATCAGTAATCTGTACCTCCTGAAGGTTGAAAATAACCATTCTCAAAAATGCCAGGACACATCAATGACGAGTGATTGAATGAACGTAGCATTCAGCAGCCTACTTACTTTAAGAAACTAGCGAAATCTTCACACCCTGCTTCACAGCCAGGCCAGCGGCAGAGGCCACTCACAAACAGAGCACTGGTCCCCTCAGGGACTCTGGAGGGGACAGAAACGTCTCAGTGATGTACCCAGTAGGCCACCCCCTTGTTAACCCCCCTCCATCCCCTAGTAGCAGAGTAAGTGCAGGCCAGGGGCAGAGGGGTTGTCTAGTTGAATATGTTAATCTGGTCTGCCTGATCCTTTATCTGACAGGTTTGTGCAAGTCAGAATCAGTATCAGCAGCCTAACTGTGCTGTGTATCGATCAATCCAAGGCACAGAAGGATTTGAAATTGTGTCTTTTTCTCTTAGTCGTTGGATCTATAATATTCTCTAAACTATATACTATAAAAACTCAACTCTATACTATACTGTAGTCTGTATACTCTATACAGTAGTGTAGCTATACATGCTTTGTATAGGCTGTATCAGTTACTGTTCAACCAGGCAGATCTGCCTCACGTAAATTCACAAACTAAATGTTATGTTTGAGGTGCGTTGTCCCCCAGGCTGAGAGTAACTGAAGTAGTAAAGTGTGTCTTTGTCCTGTTCTTGTACCCAACTGTCATGGTGAAGGAGCTCTTCATTTATCTCTCAGTCTATGTTGAACCGCCTCACCTACTGACACGAGCACTGTGTTGTAACTGGAGGAACACGTTTCTTGTTACACGTAGCCATAAACAGTTTCCTCCACAGGGTGTCTGGGCTCACCCAGGAACCACAAATAAAATCATTACCCAAACTGTCAGCATTTCCAGCTTCAACTTTGACCTCCTGTACTGTCTTATTTACTACACATATCATCATCTGACTACTTTCCCACGTTGGACCTCGAACTCTGCTTTGGTGAGTACAGTGTTATCATCACTGACAGAGCCAAAGGCCAGACCCACAGAAGTAAAACATGTTGTAATAAACATAATTTGCATAATTTGTCATTATGTGTAAATATGCAAAAGTCACCTATCATGAAGCCTGGCCTCGATGGAGCTCTGCTTAGGACCATTTCTCCTCAGGGGGAAGATGGCATGGCTTGGGCTGGGAGAGGAGCCCATGTGTGGGGAAGACAACTGGGAAAGACTGCCTGCATCTGCCTCTACCTTGCAAATGGAGACAGCTGCACTGTTACCTAGATGCACAAGGGGAAGAAAGCATTGATGTAAAATACATGCCACAAGACATGCTGCCACTGCTGATGCTCTACTGCACCAACATCTTATATCTTAAAATCCTTATTCAGAAATAACATCAGTGGAAGAGGCTGTGTCTCTGAAGCCTCTCTTGCATACTTTACATTAAGGCTAACATTGTTTGTGCACGCTGGAAGGAATACAGGCTGAAGCATACCTAAACATGTCAGCACACATAAAATGACTGTCATGTAGAAAGAGGATGTTGCTGGTGTGGAGCTGAGGACACTCAAGTGTTTGCGTACCATGTTGTCGTCTGGAAGCTGTTTGGCAAACTTGACGCAGCACCGACGGCCTCTGCTGCTTCTGCCTAATGCCCTCCACACTGCTCCAGCACTGGGAGGAAACACACCACCGTCACCCACAGCATGTGATAATGGGACACATTTAATGAAGTCATACAACCTCATGCAAGAACATGTTTGTATTCTTATCCTGAACCTCTCGTCAGAGAGTCTTCAAAGTTCATTCACCAAACACTGATGAACACCACCTGTTCACGAGGAGGTGAACCTTCATCAGATCTGATCATTAACATAATCAATGCCCCTAAAATGACCATATAAGGCTGCCTGTTCTGCTCTGTGTGTGTTTTCATAAAACAAAAACGTTGTGCTGTTGGACAGATTCAGCAGCGTTAAACTACTGGAATATATTAATAATACAGAGAATTTTCTGAAAAACTATTGAAGCAGAACAGCTAGAAGAAGTTGCCAAAATTTGCCAATAAAAATCATAAAATCTAAAATAAAAAAAAACTCAGTAAATTGGCAGCCATGATGATGATGATGATGATGATTTGTTTTTGTCTTTTTTTTTTTCTGTGATGTGAAACATGATAATCTTATATAATATGACACCTCATTATGATTAAACATCTAACAGTGTATAAAATTAGAATTATTGTAGCTCTACAGTGACCTCTAGAACATTAAATTATATATTTATTAATCAATAATATTAATATTATAATATCTAATGACACTTGTAAAGGGAGCATTCTGCATAATGAGTACTTGAGCACACAGAGAAGACTTATTCTTCTGTGTTTAGGAAGTGGTAAAGTTTGTTCCAGCCAGTTCATGTTGGTTATATGATGTAATTTGTTGCATACCTGACTTCCTGTGGCGGGTGGTGACACCACGTCCCTGGTGTGAGGAGGAGGAGGAGGAGGAGGAGGAGCAGGAGGAGGCTGTTTGATCTTGTCATGTTGTGGTTGAGTTTGGTGCTCTCCACATCTCACCATCTCACCTGACGTCTCTGGCATCTTTTTCTCAGAACTACTGAAGCAAAGAAAAGAGGACCATGTTACTATTCAAAACATTGTATTAAAGGAGGAAACATCATTTTTGCTCCTCAAGTAGTTTTGGGTGAAAAGGAAAAACCATCTGTCCTCACATGGAAGGTTTTATGATGTTTCAGGAGAACACGTGTATGATGATATTCTGTGACGTGTTTATACCTAAAACGTACTGTTTCATAGTGTCAGGATCCTTTCATGTGACCATCTTTATTGATGTGTTTTTGCTTGTATCTATGTGTTATTAAAGTTTAGTGGACCTGTCTGACCATGTGACACAGACCCACACACCTGTACCTGTATCTGTACTTCACTGCTGAAAAGGAAGTAGAGTTTAGAGGTGTTTGTTCTCTCTTTTGAGTGTTTTCCATTTCACATTTCACCCCTATTCCACTACATTTTATTGTATGTACCTCGTGCTCCTCTGCATTTATCTGACATCAATAATTACTACTGCAGATTAATATTTGTGTGTGTGATGGCAGGTGTGATGCAGGAAAAATCATTAACTCCTGAGCAATTAAAGTAATCATGTCTAAATAATGACTAATTAATGCTCTCAGATGACTTCATTTGTAACTGTGCATGCTGAGATTAAAAGAATCTTAAACAATACTGTTGACATCTGAACGTTTATTAGTGGATGTCAAACAAAGCACAGCATTGATTAACAGGTACGTCCATGTATCTCTGTCCAAACTGCTGTTGTTTCATGTTATGTTCACTCTTCATTTACAAATTAGGAAAGAGAAATTCATTGTGTGCACTAATTATTCATTTGAGAGCCTAAATGAGGTAAGTCAAGAGCACAAATCATTTGTGGACATTAGTTATTAATCTGAGAACATGAATTAACTAAATATAGAGGTTGATTTTTCTCAGTGAATGTTTTTATATTTAAGTAATGACATAAATAAAACTCTTATAAAGGTGTAGAAGCAGCTGCAGCCTTCCAGACAGGAGCAATAAGTTACAACGTGATATTAGAGCAGTGTGTACACATTAAAGTCTGTAGTGGTTCAAAACATTTCCTGTAGCAGACCTCCTGAAAGAGGTTGTGTTGTTCACAGGTGCACTGACACACACACACACACACACACACACACACACACGCGCGCGCGCACACACACGCACACACACGCACACACACACACACACACACACACACACACACACTGATAGCATCACCACTGCAGTGCATGAGTGGGAGCTGCTCTACTTTTGTGCAGCGCGGTGACATGTCGCCTGCAACCACTGCTGTTTGTTGAAGATGCCTGGATGGTGTCTCTCCTGGAGCAGAACACTGTGTTCACTGTTCAATTTATATCTATGGTGATTTGTGATTTGCGATTTATGGTGACGTTTCTGTGACCATTCACAGACAGCGTCTCCACTGTCCATCAAACACTCAATGAAGAAGCATTTAGCTCCATATGACACTGAAATCTCCCTTACATTATTAACCTGCATTCAAAATGTCACCATTCAAATATTAAATAAAATATTACTATTAAGTAACTATATTATCAGCAAAAGTAACAGTACGTATTCTGCCATTGTTGGATTATTATCATGTATTCACATGAAACCAACATTTTAAAGTATTTTATATATTTTACAGCGTTAAGTTGCACAAAATAGAAATTCTCAGGTAAAGTACAAATACCTCAACATTGTACTTAAGTACAGTACTTTAGTAAATGTAGTTAGTTACTGTTTTTTAGTCAGAGATAGATATGTTGGCCATAAGGCAGCCTGTGGAGGTTTGGAGCATTAGCAGGAGAAATGGTTTCATGAGCCGGAAGCTATTTTGTGTTTATTTGGTACGACTAACGTGCAATGTGTTCAGCAGTTTAAGGAAGTATTTCTTAGAGACCAGCAGCCGGCTGTGGCCCTCTGGGGTCTGGTCCTCACACTGAGGCTGCCAGGTTCGGTGCCATCAGGACTGTACAGGGACCAGCTGACTGCTGAGTCTCTGCAACCTGCACTAGAGCCAGAGGAGCTGCACAGAAGGCGGATAAATAAAGTGTTATTCATCAAGAAGTAGTTCCAGCATGTAATCCTTACTTTCTGTCTGTGTGCAGGTTAAACAGATGCAGCATGTTAGTCAACTTTAGAGGTGTTGGTAGGTGGATTATTTAACTTTAGACAGAGCCAGACTAGCTGTTTCCCCCTGCCTCCAGTCTTTATGCTAAGCTAGGCTAACCATGTCCTGACTCCAGCTCTGTGCTGAACACACAGACATGAGACTGATCTGAACATGTGACTCAGAGAGAAAGAGTGTTCTTCTAAATAAAGAAGTGAATTCTACTTCCCCGGCTGACAGTGACGTCTGAGTGACTCCTGACAAAGAAATATATACATTTTCACTTTCTAGTGAGAGTCCTGGTGTACAACCAGCTGACATTGACTCCATGTACGGAGCCAGTAATAGTGATTGTCAGCATATAAATATGTGAAGCCTTTTCTTTCACCGCCCTCTCTGTCTCAGCAGAGATGTTTGAGGCTGTAGGGAACCGTGCATTTATATGCAAAATGCACACCCACAGAGGCAACAGGAATTCAGTAGAAAGTGAGAGCACGCTACATGTTTGTGGCTTCTCACTGTCACCTCTCACACTTCATCTCCACTTCATCTCCTCCTCTTGATGAGGAGACTGAAGCTCTTCTCATCAAGAGGAGGAGAGCTTTAGTCAGAGAGATGAAGATGTGATGGCTGATATCTGGTCGCCTTTCTGTGAGTCAACATCTGTCAGCCACAAATGGGTTCGAAGAAGTATTTCCTGTTTGGATATTGTAATCAGCCACATTACGGCTGCCTCATACTTGTACTACTATCAAAGTGTGGCTTTATTACTCACATACTTCCATATCTCAAATCACACTTCCCAATCACACTGAAAGAAACGTGTAGGAGACTTTTGTTTTCAGATCTTTGATCTAAAATTAGTATTCAAGGGTTAATTATTCATATAAAAATACATTACATTTACCTTAACACAACAATACTGATATTATACACAAATTAACAAGTAAATGATTAGCAGCTACACATTATTATTATCTAATATCTTATATTATTATCAGAGTATTATCAGTACTTTATTATTGTAAAGTTCTTAATTTACACACAGTGTGCACATGAAGGTTTAAAATGATCAAAATGAATATGTATAATAATAATTCAGTGTATTACACTGAATTGGCATTAATTAAACGCTGAATGCCTGTTCCCACCTCGATAAATGGACGGTGACCCTGATTCAAGGTCTGACACAGTACTTTATAAATACAGAACAATGTCAATGACTTTTATGTGAACTTAAATCTAATCTTTTATGCTATCAACAGTACTTCAGCAGAGCCGTTATCTCCAGAGCAGAACTTAATATAGCAGGTTTCTGTACGTCATGTCTGTCAGAGTAGGTTTCATCGTTCCTCTCCCCTCAGACCCAGAAGCATCAGTGCAGATATCAGACATATTTAAATGACAAGAGGAGGGGGAAGTAGGCCTACACAGAATATTATTATCACGACACCTTGAACTTTCTGTAAAGATCACACAACAACGCTGATGTCCTCCTGACAGCATCAGACTGGGACAGTATGTGTCCCACTGTATCTTTAAGCTCCTTCACTCTCCTCTATGGCTGCTACAACATACCTACAACAAACTTAACTCAAGGTCCACTTACTCGCCTTTTCCTGAGCTTTCAATTGCACTCACAGCCTTCCCCAGCAGGAGAAGACAGAGAACGGAGACGACATGAAGACAGACAGACAGACAGACAGACAGACAGAATACAGACTCTCCTCACAGTTGTCAGTTTATGTTTGCATCTCGTTGACACACAGCTTGTGGTTTCCAACAGGAGGTGTGAATAAAACTGAACTGCTAATGAAACACAGTAAGAAAGGGAAGCAACATGGACATGCTTAAAGAGGTGGAGAGCTTCCAGACACACATCATGCACAGTAATACCCACTTTCTATTCCTACCTGTCACTCCTATCAACACCTTTAACTGCCCGCAGGACATTTCCCCCCATCCCCAACACAACGCACACACGCTGCACCACAAGACGTCTCACAATTAACACGCCTGCATAGTTGTTTTGTTTTACCGACGTCTAACAGCAGCTACAGCTATCTAGTAACGCGATAAACAAAAGCTATCTAGCTATGCACCTGTCTTAAATTAGAAGTTAGCATGCCAATCCAGTTTATCTCCAGGAATGGTGTCCTGGACTCATCCAGACCCAAGCTCCTCTGCTCTGGATCGTAGTGAGTGTGAAACTAAATGGTGATGGGGACATATGAGTCATCATTATACATGGAGGAAGGGTGTGTGGAAAGTGTGCTTAATCTGACATTTTCCTTTAGCTGTAGAAGAACCAGATGCTTGTTGGCGCCTTCAAATTGATTTTCAGTTGACAAAGAAAGAAATTTGACGTAACGAGATGAACATGCTGAAACAAAAGCATTCCCCCTGACACGCTACATGAACCACTCTGCACAGACCATACGGGGTTTGAGGGTGGGGTACTGAGCATCTCAAGCTACAGTGCATCAGAAATCACAAAAAAATCACAAAATATACATCATCAGGCTAGCAGTTCCCCCCTGCGTCCAGTCTTTGTGCTAAGCTAAGCTAAACACATGGACACAGAGATGAAGTTTAGTTTCCTTCATATACTGTAGCAACACGATCTGTAAACTCATACATTTGTTACATTGAAATTTGGGCTTTTGAAGAGTTTAAATTAGTTTGAATTAATAAACTGCATGTTTGTATCATTTCAGCATTTACAGCAAATGAAAGACAGTCAAATGAGCTTTATTTTTAATATGCGGATTCAGGATGATGTTGGTCCATCTATCTACCTGCGCTCCCCCTCACCAGTTGAGTTGGTGTTCAAGCACAGAGTGTTTGTTTTTCTGATTTCATTTAAACCATCTTTAGAGGCCTGCAGGACCACAGTTATAATTCACAAGAAGTAGGCGAAGAGAAAGAGCCCCCCCTCATCCTCATTCTGTAAATGTGTTTATATGTAGTTTCTCTTGCGACTCCTCCTGGGGGGTCGGAGCCGCTCGCTCTCACATTCAGCATCACTGTCATTTACTCTGTCTATTTAATCTGTTTGAAGACCTGATGATGCCAGCAGCCAGATGTAAAATGTATTTAAATATATTACATATCAACATATTTTGTGATGGCTGAAATATGATATCATTTAATCTTCATGGAATTCACTTTGGCAGATGTTCTGAATGAAACCCAGACAGAATCCATATATAATAAGAATAATAATCTGACATCTTTTACTGGATTCACTACAATCTGACTCACAGCTGAAGAACTACAGTCAAACTGAATTAATTTAATTTCAGTGTATCAACTTCATAATTGTCCGTTTATTTAAGAAGAGCTTTATGTGATCATTTGAAAGGAATTTATAAACATTTTCAAAATATCTGCGGCTGAAATGAATCAAACCTTCTGAACCTTCTGCCGTGAAACTGTTCATGAAGTCGTCTCTCAGCGTCTGAAAAGCACAACGTAGTGCTTCAACCTCCTAACCTGAAATATCATCAGAAACGGATCACACGAGGCCTGATGTGTTTTTACTCTCAAAGCTTTCCTGCGTTTTCTTAATGTATTTGTGACGATTTAACGGATCTGGACGTGGACTGCAGGCGGACCACAATGAGCTCCACTGAGCGTGTCCTATAACCTACACATGATCTGAGGCTCCATTATGCTCCCAGTTAGAGAATTTAAAGTTTTGGTGTAAAAGAGCAAGATTTGTCTGCTTACCGTGTCTCTGCTTGCTTCTGTCTTCCTTTGCTCAGGTTCTTCGAGAGAGACGCTTTGCAATGGCTCAGAGGGGGAGTTATTCCACAGGAAATATGGTTTTCTGCAACTAAAACTTGAAGAAAAGTATGACAGACCTCAGACTGAAGAAGACTGCATGATTGTGTGATTTAGGATGGAAACACAAGAAAAAGCAAAGAAAGCAGGAGCAGGTGAACGTCACAGTCTGATCTGAACCATGAGTCATGTGCATTTATAATTATATTTTATTCCAGCTGTTGGAAAGAAAAACTTATTTCAGTCTAAATGTCAATTGATTTGATCATGTTAATTA
This sequence comes from Maccullochella peelii, assembly GCA_002120245.1. NCBI lineage: Eukaryota > Metazoa > Chordata > Actinopteri > Centrarchiformes > Percichthyidae > Maccullochella > Maccullochella peelii. The sequence goes on from LKNJ01000513.1 coordinate 124,833, forward strand.
ACACATGGTTTATTAGTACTGACAGCAGTATAAAGGTAAACGCTCACCTGATAGTCTGAGAGGAAGAGGCCACATTAAAGCTGCCAGGCCTCCACTCAGTATTTATACCCACAGCAAGTTAAAGCAAAGAGTGTTCTCAGCAAATCAAAACTGCAACAGACTTTTACACTTTCCAAACGCCGCTCTGACAACCTGAAAAAATATGTTTGTTGGAAAGTAAGCAGTTTTATAGCCGAGCAAAAAGAACAAACACAAAGTTCATACAGCTGCAGGAAAATAACGGCTTTTTCCACCTTCACACATGTTTAACTTGCTGCTGTCCAAATAATCAGTAAACAGGTTGATGACTTTATCAGTTCAGTGCAACACACACACATCTTTCTGCGTCACCATAGAATATCTATAAGTGTGTGTACATATTTAAATGTGTCACACACTGTGCTTTTTATGATCATTTTCTTTAAATGTGTGTTTAATGAAAATGAGTTATCTGTTATTGAGAACTCTGTTGCTGGTTCTGGTTAAATATTGCAGAGTGAACATGTCCTGTAGCTTGTCACTGACTCTGTGATATTTAACCAACTTAACCCCATGCTTTGAGTCGAACCATCAAACAGGAATCCTGTATTAGTTGCAGCAGTGCATGTGATCCAGGTGGCTTTACATTTATTTCCAAACATAAAATCTAATTATCAGAAAATCAGAATATATTCTGGCTGTTTGTAAACTGCAACATGTTCACCAAAACAAACACAATGTCTTTGTTTTAGACCTCTCTCTCATATATATATATATATATATATATATATATACACAGATAGATAGATAGATAGATAGATAGATAGATATTATCTAATTGGCATTTAAGATTTACATTNTATATATATATATATATATATAGATAGATAGATAGATAGATAGATAGATAGATAGATAGATAGATAGATAGATAGATAGATAGATATTATCTAATTGGCATTTAAGATTTACATTGAACATAAATTAAATAAGATAAAGATCAAATAATCCTTTATTGATCCCCAGAGGGGAAGTACAGCTCTCACATACATAGAGACATTAAACAATAAATAATTTGAAGTTTATAAAATAAAAACTATACGAGAGAAATTAAACTCAGAATTACAAGGCAAGCAGTAAACATACACACAGCACTCAGGAGCTGTGTACTGTGAAGGAAATACTTACTGTAGATCTGCATACATTTACACATTACATGTACTGCTGTTTTACTTCCTGTCTGTGCATTAACCCTCGTGTGCCCCCCACCCACGCCTCAGACATAACATAGACATAACAGTCCCAGTCAACCATGACACTCTGTGACAGCATGAAAAACACCAGCACCTGAACCTGGAGCATCTAAATGGAATCCACACCTGTGACAGGTGTCTTCTTTCTGCTTCCTGCCAGTTAACTTTACTTTAAATGAAATTTAAATTGTACATTTGTCTCAGTTCCTGATCCTTCAGCCACACAGATGGCGGCAGCAATATAAAGGCTCATTCATTCAATGTGAACTCTTTAGTGTTTCATTATTTTGTCTTTAGTTTTAATGAATTGTGAAGTGATGCGGTCGTGGGCTGGAAATGTCAGGAGAAGACGAGCTTCCCTGTAGACGACGGCCAGTAGTGAACGTCACTGTGTGAATTGTGTTCTCTTGTGATATCAACATTGTGAGAAACTGCTGACTGTACTTTCTGATCCACAGCATGATGACATGACAGTTGCTTCCGATCCCCGTCAGCAAGTATCAGAGCACTGATACTTGCTGATCTGGGAGACTTCTTGCATGCGTACTGTAAATGATGTTGTCCTGCGTGATTCAAAGTGAAAATCATATTGTCGATATGCCAGTGATTCACTCCTTCCTTCACAAAGGTGCTGGATGTGAGGGCTTACTCAGCTCACTCAGCCCAGAGTGGGAGTGAGTATTGTTTGAATGAAACAGGCTTTCATTATTAATTCCATCTGTGGTTTGAATGTGGTAAAGGTTCGACTGATTTATTACGTGAACAAAATGTGTGAAAACTAAAAGATCTATCCTTCTTCTTTGTCTTCCAGATGCACAATTTATTTGAGAAACCTCAGAGGTTGGCATACATGTGACATCACTGGACTATAGTTCAACTCTGTATCTGGTTTATTAGGAACAGCTAATTAAAACTAAGTCAGTCTGATCCAACAGCTCTGTAATAATATGCTTCGTGATAATGTTCAGTCTGTATTGAAGCTGTTCAGAGACGTGTTGGTTAGACTGCAGGATCATTTTAGAGGATGCAGTTTCTTCTTTTTATGCAGATGATATAATCTTGTATGCACATGGCTCTTCTCCAGCTCAAGTCCTGTCTGGATCACAGTCTGCTTTAACTTTCTTCGGAAATCTGCAGAACCTTAAACTTGTACTTGTGCTGACCAGACAAAATGAACCCATACTTCTGTCTTACAGCTTCCTGCCGTCTCAAACTGGAGTTGTGGAGTTGACATTACTGATCCCATCAAATGAATGTAAACGTGTCCTGCTGAACATTTTGTGTGATTTCCAGCTCTGCTTTGTGTTACTGTCTGCGTGCTTTATGAGTGACAGCATTCACTTACACCAGCAGTGATAAACTATAACAACACTATCTTTACATAGAGACTCACAAATCCACTCAGAAAAGTAAAAACCTTCTGTAAACTCTTTGGTTTTAGAATCGACACTTTTCAAAAACAAACGTCTGATTTTAGTTTGAAGCTCCTCAGAAATCTTATTTCCTGGTGTCAGACAGATTGTTCTGTGTAAACTCATCATCTCAGTCATTTTCAGTATCAACAACCTCAAATGGTACACCAATACATTTGTGAAGAGGAAGCATATTAGCAGCAGTAAGCGGGGGGGAAGCCCAGTACCATGCAGAATGACATTCTGACAGGTGTAAACATCTCCTTCTCAGCTTGTTTTCTGCCTTGTCAAAGGTCATCTTACCTTACTGAATGCTACTGAGGCACAACGGAAGCCTAGTCCTTTCAAATCTCGATTTCCTTTACACAGTTTGTCATTATTATTACCCTTATTAGGTAACCTGGGTTCTAGGCCTTCATCACGTGGTTGCTGCACTCGGATTTTCTGTATGAAATTCAACTAGAGGACGAGATGCAGGTTAAGACTGGATGAACAGAAGGACCTGATGGAGCTCTGTGCTCTAACTGCTTTCTGCTTCTTCTTGTTTCCGTTTGTTCTTCATACAGCATTTTGCTTTCGCAAGTTTCAGTATGTGAACTGTTACCTTCAACACAACGTGCTGTCCTCACATTCAACACATGCTCTGCAATCAACCTTTACATTACTTTACAAACAGTACTGTACTCAAGAACAGTTTTGAGGTACTTGTACTTTACTTGAGTATTTCCATTTTCTGCTACTTTCTCCTTCGACTCCACCACATCTCAGAGGGAAATATTGTACTTTTTACTGCTCTGCATTTATCTGACAGCTTTAGTTTCTTTCTTTCTTAGATTTTATAAAGATAATAAATATGAAGCTGTTTTAGATTGAACTAAAAAGTATATAAAGCATTTTAAATGAGCTCCACCTCACTCAGCTGTAACATTACAGGACTGTTTAAGGCATCAGTTAGTTTATCCAGTCATATAATGACCTAACACTGACAAACCCATACTTTTACTTTGGATACTTTGAGTACATTTTGCTGATAATACTTTTGTACTTTTACTTGAAATGTTGAATGAACACAGGGCTTTTATTTGTACACGTGACTTCAGACTGATCACAAAGGCAGACGTTTTCTTCTTCTGCGTGTTTTCAGTGTGCTGGTTGTGTGAAAAGAAGCAGCTTTCATACAAAATTACAGTAAGTCAATGTGTTGGAAGTTTAAAACTGTAAATATTATTTTCTCTATTAGTTGTGAAGTGGGATGAGCTATTTTAGGAGCCCCGTTCATTTCCCCATAAACTATATTACAGTACAGAAAATGAATGATTGCTGTCTGCAATGTGTTATGCAACAGCTGATTTAGGATCAGTAGGGCGGATAGCACTTTTTTGTTGATTTGCTCTGAATCTAAGTTGTCGCTTTGTTTTTCCTACATGCTGGATGATACATGCAAGAAGGTAGACAACATTACTGGAGCTGCATGTTATCACGTTTTCAATTTTACACATTTTTTGGTCACAAAGCTGGTAAAAGTATTTACCTTTTCACCATTAGAGCATGCAACACAATTTCGGCAAGAGAAGAAACCAACCTGTGGCACCGTCCAAACATCCCTGTGGGTGGAGCAGCATTGGATCCAGAACAGGTTTTGCTCTAGAAAAAGAGAAAAGTGGAGAGTTTTTTCACAACATAACACCTGTCACACCCAACAGTGAACAAGTAGAGAGAATTGCCTGCTAGAGATGAAGGATTGCTGTGTCCCACATGCTGTGTCAGATTAGGTGGTTTTCAAAGTGTCTCATTTGAATGAATGAATCATGGAAAAATACAGATAAAATCTGTCTCATTTTGTCATTGAAACTGTATTGGTCATGATGCTGATGTTAAAGTGAGTTTCTTTTATAATTATACGTGTTGTGTATCTGTAGAATGAGTGTTTCTTCACCTGATTATTTCTACATTAAGATGTAGTTTATTTTATACTTTCAGTGAGGTGAAAAATACAAACCTCTTTACACTCATCTGCGATCAAAAACAACAGTCCTGCTGTAAATCCTGTCTCTTCTGTTGCTGTCGACACACATACAGTCCAATAGGACAGCGCCACACTGGAAAATCTTGTAATCACTTTCATGAGAAACTCATTCTAATGAGTTATGTTTGTTTCAAGTCACATCAGCTTCATTGGGAGATAATTCAGAACTTTAATCCTGTAATTCAGATGATGATCTGATGAACTGGAGTTGTTCAGAAACTCTGTCAGCGTCTCAGCAAACTGCTCAGCACTGAATTCGGTTTAAAATTATCTAGTTTAAAGAAAGTTATGGAATAAAAGCTATTATGTGTCTCAGATGAGTCACATGGTCTTCTCACTGATGAGAACTAGAGCAGGGATGAAGAGAGGACAAGAAATCAGTTTTACTCAAAATAAAAATCATTTAAAATGAACACAAATTCCAAGTGGGTGAAATGTACAGATGTGAGTTGACATATACTGCATATGTATATACATATATATATATACATATATATATATATGTATATACAGTATCTCTATATATACACCAATATCTTGATATTCTTTAAATCCATCAGAAAGTAAATTAAATAAATATATTGCATGATTTTTCTGCTCCAGCAGATGTGTGTTAGGTTTCTGAACAAGCTCACCAACAAATATTCACCAGGGAAAAGGTCATTCAGCAGCTTAGATAGCTAGTTAGCTAGTTAGCTGTAGCACATTGACCAGCTTCAAAACTAACCTGCAAAACTGGTCAGTTAGATGTAAAAAGTTGTGGTCCTTTGTCTTCAACACTGAGGAGCGATGCTGATCTTCATGTATATATAAATAATCAAATAAGTAAATATGTGTGTGTGTGTGTGTGTTGCCTGCAAAAACAAGATGAATTCATAATTTCAATGGGACATAAATCCTTGATGAAATGGCCGCACTGAGTGAGGCCTGCTATCAATTTCCTGAATTAACTGGGTCAAATTTAGCCTCGTAGGCACTGTGCTAACAAAGAAAGATAGGTGAGTCACACCTCAAAATTCCCTTTTCAGAATCAAATAAACGGAAACTATATAGAACTATATAAGTGAAAATAATAAATATTCTCATTTTGCTGTTGAGTGTTAAGTCATCAGCTTCAGTTCCAACATGTCCTGCAGGCAGGCGAGCCGCACCCACGGGTGTTACGGGTGATATGGGTGTTACGGGTGATATGGGTGTTATAGATGTTGTGACATCAGCACTTTCACAGAAACACACTTTTTCCTGAGAGTCAGTGATGAAACAGAGTTCACATGAAAACCTATTGGTCAAGTTAGATTGATTGAACGGCCATCCAGCCAATCACAGCCATTTGAAATAAGAAAAAAGTCTAACTCTTTATACCCTTTGTGAAACGCCTGTTTTATAACAGACACTGAAAAGTCATGCGTGGTATGTTGAATGAATATAGTGTGTTGTTTTTCTCCAGCCGTCCACGGACTCCTGCTTCATGACCTTTGATCTCCTCCAGTGGACGCTGTGTGTTTCTGGTGTTGACAGACAGCTGGTGTCTCCACTCTCCAGTACCAACGTGTACTCTACATGCTGATGGAAGGATACTACAGTTAAAGTGTTTTACAGAGTCCAGCAGAGCAGACAGCTGTTGATGCATAAAGCTCCAGCACAGCCTGGCCATGAGGAGGGAGGGCAGCGATCCAGACCTTGCTGTGAAGCTGCCACATGTTCCAGTGACCTCTGCTAACACAGACCTGCACCCAGCATGACTGCCATTAGAATACATGGAGCACCACTGCAGCTGCCTCGTTAGTCAACATCATCAACAGTCTCATGTGCTTAAGGTGGGACTGTGTCCATGTTGTTTGTTTCTTTAAAAAACCTTTTGGATCCTGGACTTCATGATTGGACATTAAGTTTAAATAAACTTTACATAGACATAAAAGGCACTAAGACAATATATGAAAGGATTTAAACAGAAAGCAATAGTTCAGCATTTCACACTTGTGAGATAAGAAGATCAGTATCATTCTCATGCCTGAGTGTTGTTGTTAGCAATGTAGTTAGCAGTCAGTGCCTCATCTGACTGTCACACCTTCTGTGCTGGTGCAAGGACCTGGTCACTGATTCACCCTGCTGTCTTGAAAGTGTGTAGTTTTTGTTACATTGCAGACATCTTAGTACCTTTTATTTATGTTAGTGCATTTTGCTTGCATTGTTGCAGCTATTTAAAAACCAGACTGAGCGTCTGCAGCCGAGCTAGCAGCTCTGAGAGGCTGTACTTAGGAACAGTGGAGCTATAAGCTAAATGCTAATATAGCCTGTTAATATGCTAACACAATGACAATGCTAACATGCTGATGTTTATCAGGTATATTGTTAACCATATTCACATCCTATGCTGTGTCTCAATTGGGATACTTCCGTTAGTACACTTACATGCCGTACACTGTGTACACTATGTACTTACTTGTGTAGTGCGTTAATTTTGACAGGGCAGTGTTATCTCAAATCGGACACAGCCGTTGTGCACTTACCGGAAATGACGATCACATCATTTGACCGCTTCTTCTTCTTCTTTTTAATGGCGAATTGCAACCGCATGGAGCATTATCGCCAATATTATACCGCAATTGCCGCCAATATATGCCGAAATATCTGCCGGCTCATTTACTCACCTGAATTCAATTGATTTTTATTAAAAATGAATACAAATTAATGTGCTTTTATTTTTAGCCATAACAATCGCAACCGCGGCCCGCCATTTTCATACATTGGTGGTCCCTCCCCTTCCGCTACGTAGCCAAGATGGCGACCATTGAGGGTGAAAAGTGTGCAGCGTTCCACACTAAAATTTTTAACCGTTATGACTACACCATCCGGGTACTCATAGTGCACTGCATTTTGCCATACTTCTCAGTGTGAACGCACTTATGCACTTAATATAGCAAGAGTAAGTACAGAAGTACGCGAATTGAGACACAACACTAGTTTAGCGTCTTAGCATGCTAACATTAGCTAGTTAGCAGTAAACACAGAGTCCAGCTGAGGCTGATGGGAATGTCATTAGTTCTGCACATATTTGGTCATAAACCAAAGTGTTGGACACATTAACATGTTGACCTAATGATGGCACCAGATGAAAAGTGAACCTTGAACTTGTTGTCTTCATACTGAGCCGCTGTGACTGTCAAACAGGTTTTAATAAGACATTTGGTTATTTTATTATTATTCATTTTTATGTATTTTTGTAGTACTTGAAATAAATACATGTAAACCAAGTCAAAGCGGATTTCTTTAATACAAATATTTAAACAGTGAGTCCAAACTGAAAACTATGCATGCATTGGGGCTCTCTAGTGTGTGTGTGTGTGTGTGTGTGTGTGTGTGTGTGTGGGGGTGTGGGGGTGGGGGGGGGTTCTGCCCAGCTCCCACAGAAAGCCTGCGCTCGGCCCTGTCCACATTCAGACAGGATTAAAATCACCAGCAGCTCCGTCTGCTCGGACTCCTGGATGAAACCTGCCCCACAGACACGAGCCCTCCCGCTCCGCGTGCACCTGCAGAGACACCGCAGCAGCTCATGAAGGATATTTCCATCCGCAGTTTGATCCCGCATACCCGCCTGTCTGTCGGTGAGGTGCCTGGCCGCTGACGGGCTGCGGGGCAGGATGAGGATCGGCCTCGGTGTCATCCCGCAGCCCGAGCCCGCCTGCTCGGATCTGTCTGGCCTCGGTATGGCAGCTGGGGAACCGGATTCTGTTTGAGCGGAGGCCGTCGGGTGGTTTCGGGATCCTGGAGGATTTCATCAACATGACTGGAACAAAGCGAGCGGAAGTGCGGCGGCGGATCGACCGGGTTTGTGTCCACAGGGCGTCTGCTGGTGTCTGTCAGCTCCACAACATGACTTTACTAATGTTACTGTAGGACACAGCAGACCGTAAACCCAGTCTGAATGCTGTCTGTGCTGTCACTGGGACCGGGACTTTACTGGCGAGCTTCTGTGGAAAACACAGAGACATGACATGCACGAGGAAAAAGAGGAAAGGCAGCTTTGGCTTCTTTAAAACCTGTGTTTTTTAAAGGGAGTCCGCAACAGGCTTTGACAGAGATCTGGACCCCAGTCAGGTGCTGCTGTTTCTTATGTAGCCTCCCAGTTGTTTTTCTGAGGGAGCAGTCAGGTAGCTCTGTATTTCATGTAGACCGCAAGAGACGGCCTTTCTGCCAGTGAGGAGGACAAGCATCCCACACCAGGTAAGCAGCACAACATGACTACCATTTTGTTTTGCCTACAGGTCCCTGGTCTGTAAAATGTCATGTTGCCTGCCTATGCAGTCCTGCATGTGATGTGTCTGAGTGTATGAGGACTGCTGCCGGTCCCTGGCCGCCTCCTGTAGGCCCAGACCATCGCAGCTCACTTGTGCCTTTTGTCTGCCTCAGCCTCTACAGGCTGATCAGATGATGGGGGTCGCAGTCTGCACAGCAGATCCTGATGTGTGATGCATGGCAGCAGCTTCAGTGGTCAGTGTTGATGATTAATAATCCAGCAGCTGCAGGGCCTCAGCTCTGGGAGACAAGGGATTTAATATTATTTGTGTGGCCCCGAGAGCACATAGCGCTCCCTCCTGCAGGGATACAGGCTGTGTGCTGCTGTGGGATTTGAAGCCATCCAGACTCCGTAATGCTGGACTGCAGCAGCTGGTGGCTCTCCCCTCCTCATCAGACCTGTAGGCTCCATGTGAGGAGGCCTGATGCTGGGCCCCGCTGTCAGAGACCAGCTCTGTCTACATCTCATCCAGTGAGCTTTGTCGCCTCCTCCCACCGACATCCAGCCAGAGGTATCGGGCTGCTGTTGCTACCCAGTTCCTGACAGTGACTCTGCCCTCCGCCGCCAACCAACTTCCAGCTTCACAAAGCCCCTCCTTCAGGACTCGGCCTCCCTAACAGATCCCCATCGCTCGCAGCCTGTGGAGCTGTGAGGGCTGACAAATGACCCCATGAACGGCTGCTTAAAGTCTAATGATTTAATACATTTGATCTGAACATCTTGATTGTTCGTCATCCATCATTTACACTTTAAAGAAGTGATTCCTTCAAGTTTGCTTTTTTTCCTCAAAGTCTCTCCCTCATCTTCAAAGACAGCTGATGTCAAACTGTACTGACACACATCAACCTAGTGATTCATTCAAATAACATTCAGAGGCTTTTATCTTGAAAATCAACCCCAACATTCACCTTGTCATTTCTTTTTATTTGTCGGCAGAAAGGTTTCAGCACCTCCTGTCGAGTGACAGGTTTCCTTCAGTCTACAGTCAAGCTATCAGCTGTGTGAGGCACTCTGGTGCTTTGAGCTAAATGCTAACATCAGCATGCTAACATGCACATAATGGCAATGCTAACTTGCTGATATTTAGCAGTTTAGTTTGGGGGGGGGGTCATCTGATTAAATTTGTTCAGTTGTCATTGTACTGTAGTTGCTCCATACAGATGCGATATCAGCCCCTCATCAGAAGTGGATATCAGGGTTGCCAACTTTGGGTACCTGGCTGCAGTGAGATTTTGATGCCATGGCCCATGGGCTTAATCACGTGCACACGCACTTTATCACGTGCACATATTTGGACTCAATTAACTATCAGGGTTTAAAAAAGTATGCACTTACACATGTGGCGGGAGCGGGACCTTATATTCTTAGATTTAAGCATATAGCCTGACTACGCCACCCTGGGATTTACTCACAATTTTACATTTTTAGACACACTAACCCAATAAAGGGCACACAGGTTCATTCACTAATGAAAGTCAAAGACGTTTGGGTTCCAGTATCAAAACTACATCATTTTTTTTGAATGTTAGCAAGTAGCAAGAACCAAAAATAAACAGAAAGAAACAAAAGAACACAAGAACCTATCCTACTCCAGACACATAGCCAATACATGAACATACACACACACACACACACACAGACAAACACACATACTCACTTAGCCAAATATATACATGAACACACACTCTTTCACTCACTCACCGGCTTGCTTGAACGCCTTCTGGGCTCCACGCAGGGTTTTCTGCCAGAACAGCTGTCCAATCAACACGCGATGAGCATCGCGCACATATCGTGGACCAAACAGAGAGTAATTTAAGAGCTCATAAACATAGAATGGGGATTACAGTACGTAACCAACGGTATGTCAGTTAATCTCTGTTGCTGTCGCAGTGTTTTGGCGTGAGAATTGTTTGGGCAGCGTGATAGCATGTGTCACACGCCAGAAGCGTGAGAGTTGGCAACACTGTGGATATTTTTAACAAGAGAAAATCTTTTAATGCTGAGGACTGAAGCTGAGTTTATACTTGCCTCGAGGGGTTAATGACAGTCCAGATGTAGAAACCTACAGTGCAGGTTTTTATTTACAGTTGAGCGTAAGAGACTCCTGCCGTGGTGGTGACGTTGGTTCATTCACAGTGATCACAGGGTTTCTACTGGAGATGTTGATGAATGTCAATCCTTCTTATTCTGTTCTAGTTGTGTGATTTATATTGTATATTTTATATAACCAAACTGCCCTGCAGGTGTCACTGGTTCATCTCATGTGGACAGAGGACAAAGGGTAGTCACACAGACCCATAAGGCCTTGCTCAGCAGCTGTTTCCAGAGATGAAGCCACTGTCCACGACCTGCTCAGCAGCAAACAGCAGACAGACACAGTTGGAGACTAGCTGGGGAACATAGTGGAGCATTTAGCAGCTAAAGAGCCAGATATTTCCCAAAAACAGAGCTAACAGAGAGGGAATATTAGACTCAGATTCATCAGGTGACACAAACCCCACTCTAAAATACTAAGGTTAATGTTGCTCTGTAACTGCTGGATGTTGAAATAAGCAGCTATTGGCCATTTCAACATTATAAAGCTTCTGGATACAAGTGCGACTTTAAAATGCAGAGACCAGATCACAGCACATTAAATTAGTAACTGAAGGATCTGCGTTTAGTCAAGCGAAATGCAGCTATTAACAGTTGGTTAAAAACATTTTTACAGTGCCATGCTGTCCTATGAAAAACCATCCAGCACGGCTTGAATGGTTGCTCCCCCCCCTATGAAAACACTGGAGGGGGCTACATCAGACAATATTGTAAGTTTCCAGTCGCACCCACGTCACGCAATGATTGGCCAGGTGAGCATCAGTGTGAAGGTAGTCAGGGTGTGAAGCTCCCTCTTAGCTTCCCGTTCTTCACAAAATCACTTCGCTCACTTTTTGTACAAACAGGTGAAATCTTTTAAAATGCATTTAAGGACAAACTGAAAGTGGGCGCGGTTATTCCTATTTATTGTGTGGAGATGACAAAGACACAAATAGTCTTCTTTCCCTGTCCCGACTCAGTGTTTGTGTGGTGTTCCTGTCAGTGCTGACAGCCTGCCTCCTCAGCTGCTCTTTAGACTGATGTGTAACTCTAATGAAATATGCTTATAACAAACATCATGTTTTCTTATTAATCAAAACTTAATTTTCTTTTTTTTATCATCTATAATTCATGTTTTATCTGTCTTCACTTTGATTTCACTTGTTTGTTCGTGGCTATGTGGAGCTCCAGTAACACAGAGCCTTAAAACCTCTACCAGACATGAACAACAGCTGGGGGACTCTGAAAGGCCAGGTAACCTGTTTCAAGTGATTACTGGCCTTTATTACAAAATACCCCCCCTGTATATTTAATATTTCTATATTAAGTGTACTATTGATTGAATGGTGAGTATATTAGGCCTAAATTAGTGTGGTAATTAGTCAACATACTGTTATTTTACATAAATCCATAGATGACTGTTGATGTGTAAAATATAAGTATAAATAATTACTTATTACTATATTATTCACAAATATGTTTTTACTGGACTTTATTGTGAAGTTAAGGACTCATTCTCGGACCCACGTGGAGAAATCAGATTCTGGTGTCAGGAAAGCTTCAACACATACAGCTGCACATACGTGTTACCATGGTTACCAGATGATCCTGCATAAATCTATACATGGGTCGTACTCTATGATGGTTCATGATCAATAGAAGTTTATCTTTTGAATTCAATGTAAAATCACATGTACTATCAGACTGCTGTGGAGTGTCTGCTGCGGTTTCACACCAAGAACAAATTGCACCTTCTCAGGTAGTCTAGGCCAAGTTTTATGGTCTGCACCAGAGTTCAGTGGACAGCTTTCACACCAGAATAAAGAGTTAGTTTGAACCAAACCAAACAGGATAGGTGTGAAAGCACCACAAAATGTGGTCTCAGAAACATCCTCGTTTACAAGATGGCCGAAGGTTTCCTGATTGGAGCCAAAGAAGCCGTCTCAATAAACAGCAAGACGTCTTAAACTTTACAATAAAAGTCTAGTGTTTCATTTTTGATCTGGTGTGGTACTGTACTACCTGGAAGACTGAAATGACTCTCCACAGACACATCTAACAGAGACACATCCAAACTCTACTAAACTAATTATTTGTCTGTTGTGGTTGTTTTCAGGCTCCTGGAGAGGATCAGGAGGTGAGACAGCATAATACATCACAGGGACTCTGCTCGAAATGGGGCGATGTGGATTGAGGTGTTCCTGTTCCTTGTGAACTGCAGAAAGAAGGAAGCAACCACGAGGACGAAGGAACGACTGGCAGACGGAGGAGGTGGCGGAGGAGTGGTGGCTTTGGTGTCTGAAGAAAAGGTGGTATGGGTGGGGGGGCCTTCGGGATGGCGAATGGAAACGAGAGCAGCGAAGGGCCTGCTGGGCCCATGGCAGCAGTGGTGGCTACCGCAGAAGGATTGGTGGCAGAGAGTCCTTCCTCGGCTGTCTCTACCTATATCAAACTGGTGCTACTGGGGCTGATCATCTGCATCAGCCTGGTGGGCAACCTGGTGGTGTCTCTGCTCGTGCTTCGGGACCGGGCCCTGCACAAGGCACCTTACTACTTCCTGCTGGACCTGTGCCTAGCAGACACCATTCGCTCAGCCATCTGCTTCCCCTTTGTGCTGGTGTCCATAAAGAACGGCTCGGCCTGGACCTACAGCGTGCTGAGCTGCAAGGTGGTGGCCTTCATGGCAGTGCTCTTCTGCTTCCATGCCGCCTTCATGCTGTTCTGCATCAGCGTAACACGCTACATGGCCATTGCACACCACCGCTTTTACTCAAAGCGCATGACATTCTGGACGTGCGTGGCAGTGGTGTGCATGGTGTGGACACTGTCTGTGGCGATGGCTTTCCCGCCAGTTTTTGACGTGGGCACCTACAAATTCATTCGCGAGGAGGACCAGTGCATCTTTGAGCATCGCCACTTCAAGGCTAATGATACGCTGGGCTTCATGCTAATGCTAGCTGTGCTCATTCTAGCCACACATGTTGTCTACATGAAGTTACTCCTCTTTGAGTATAAACACCGCAAGATGAAGCCGGTCCAGATGGTGCCAGCCATCAGTCAGAACTGGACCTTCCATGGGCCGGGGGCTACTGGCCAAGCGGCAGCCAACTGGATTGCGGGTTTTGGCAGGGGTCCGATGCCGCCCACTCTGCTGGGAATCCGGCAGAACTTGCACAACCAGAACCGGCGCCTGTTGGGCATGGAGGAGTTCAAAGCGGAGAAGCAGCTTGGCAGGATGTTCTACGTGATCACCTTGCTGTTCCTGGTGCTCTGGTCTCCCTACATAGTGGCTTGCTATTGGAGGGTGTTTGTCAAGGCTTGCACAATACCATACCGGTACCTCTCCACCACCGTGTGGATGAGTTTTGCCCAAGCCGGGGTCAACCCTATCGTCTGTTTCTTCCTTAACAAAGACTTGAAGAAAGGGCTCCTTTCCCACCTACCAGCCTGCTGCAGGACTAAACCTCATCTGCCACGAGAGCCTTATTGTGTCATGTAAACAGAGATGATGATAATCTAACAACCAAGGGGCAGCCAACACATGTGTTGTGGGGGTGTTTGCTTGAGTTATTATGGCGTTTGATTCAATGCAAGCTACTTTTGCGCAGTGGGTGTAGTGAGTGAGTGAGTGTGATGGTAAAAACACTGGAATGGTAAGCATGTATTTCCATCTACCAACCCGTTTCCATTTAAAACAACAGCAAACGTGGAGTCAGACCTTGACTTTTGATAACAAGAGGAAAATACTTTAATAGCAAAACATGCAAGTAATAATGCAGTCATTGTGGAAACCAAGCCAGACAAGTATCCACCAACAAATTACATGAGCTGCTTCATAAAGAACATCAAAGTGGCCAATTAGAAAAGTCCTGGATTGACACAAAGGATGTTGGTTTGACAAAAAGATTCCTGAGGAGGACAAAGAAGCAACTTTTCTAGTCTAAATCTAAATTTTACTAACGTAACTAGACAATGTTAGTTAAAAATATCATTCCACACAACACTCCCTTTGTTCAGATATTTACCCATGTAGAGTCAGTTATCTCAACGTATGAAGTCTGTCCAGTTTTAAAGTCGGAATCAGTTGAGATTCTAATACATTATTTTACCTTCTGGCCTGGAAATGCTTTAGAAATCAAACCTGTTAATTCTTTAGAAACGCTGCATTCTTGAAGTCAGCAGAGGAAACAACGGTGTCTGAATATCATGCTGGGGCCCTTTGACTCAGGGGCCAGTGAGATGGTTTAAACTGATCTTAATGAAACATAAGTGCTCCTGTGAATGAGGAACATAATGTCACTGTATCTTGTGTCAAACGCATCAGTGACAGGAACACCAACAGCTTTTCTGACTATGATGATGGAGTTTCTTTGGTCTCATCTTTGTTATTGCTTTGTTGTTGAGTTATTCACGTCGACTGTGTCTCTGTTACTCATTGATTAACTAAAACAAACCAAGGTCCTTTCCAGGTGACTACAGAAATTCTACTACAGATACAAGTGTGTGCTTTAATTCTGTTCATCACTTGAAGACAAAAGATACTCCCTGAGATCAGCTCAGGTAACAGTGAGCAGAGGCAGCTTGTTGTAGTCTCAACACAGTGCCCAGTTGCATAAAATGTTTCTTTTAGAAAGGTACATATTCCTTTTCGGCCCATCGCAGAGATCTCCGTAGCTAGGGTCGGATACTGAGGACGTGTTGGAAATCACTTCCCATTGGCTACTTAGTTTATGCCATTCTGAGCGTCTGAATGTTTCGAAGTTTAAAATGTATGTGTGGGGTGGGGGCTACTAAACACTGTGTGGACTCATCACCATCAAGAACCTTGTGGTATTACAGCAGCCTCACAGATCACATACCTTTGTGTTTTTGCTGGAAGGATGAGCTTTACCTATACAGAATCCAATTCACTTAGGACTTTTAAAATCAAAATTCGGAGGTACTAAGTCAAAATATTGACTTTTTAAAATGTCCATATTCTGAGACACTAAGTCAAAAAACACAATAATGAGAAATTAAATCCAAATCGCCTTTTTTGAGATGTAAAAATTAGTACATTTTAGGTCAAAGTTATGAGTTCAAAAAGAAAGTTAAAAGTTAAAACACGTCATTTCATCCTGAGTCTCGACGATAACGAGGTAAACACAAACTTCGTCGTTCATCACATCACAAAATCTAAACCCTGACGTTTCCTTTAAAGCAGCTCGTAAAATAAAGCTGGAGTTAATATCAACTGGATCTCATTTGATCGTACAGCAGCAGAGCCTGAAGTTAGACTTAACCCGTCGACATTACTTCACACAGAGTACTGAAGGTACTGCGGGTGAGAGACAGAGAGTACTGAAGGTACTGCGGGTGAGAGACAGAGAGTACTGAAGGTACTGCGGGTGAGAGGATACAGCAGAAGGCACATCTGCTTTATTTTTGCACAAATTTAAATGACTCGAACTGTGCTTCTTTCTTGTTTCTCTCTGGAAACAAAGTGTAACTTGAAGTTTAAGTGGAAGTAAAGGGCAGATTGTAATCTGTGAAGGGTGTGAGGTGCCCCTTTGTCTGCTGTGGCACATCTGAAACACCCGACAACAGCATGCCACAGAGAATCGCTAATCTTGTTTTATTTTCAGAATTATGGCCTTACTCCATAAACCTGTCAAACCAATGCAACAAAGAGCAGACAAATGTGTCTCTTCTGTATGTGCTGAAGTCAACAGCAGGAAACAGAACACTGTGTACACTGGACATTTCCCATCAGAACCTGCAGGACCTGCGGTCCTGGACTGATGATGAGAAAGAGGAGGACATTCAAAGGGAAGAAGTGACTTTTCTAGTGCAGACTGAGGATCTGATGAACCCGGTCTGGATGTTTGTTTTCCTCTCGGACATCAACCTTCGGAAGGAAGGAAAAACGACTTTCTGTCTTTCCATTTTCATTTCTGAGACAAAGCCAGAGAAAAGATGCTGGAGAGGCCTGACCGTGCTTTTTTAGTTGCCTCAGGCAGATTATCTTTTGTAAATTTACTGTGACCTCTGTACTATTAGTGTGTATTATAATGACAGCAAACCAACTTTGAAATGCAACGAAAGAGTTCCTGATCGTCGTATTTTTACTGTCTGTGTGTGTGTGTGTGAGTGTGAGTGTGAGTGTGAGTGTGAGTGTGAGTGAGAGAGAGAGAGTGTGCGTGTGAGAGAGAGATGATAGTTACATGAATGAGACAGAAAACTGACCAGATACATTTTGCATTTTGAAGACATCATTCCTGCAAATGCTTCCTCAGTATTTCTTATGTTGAAATCTTTTCCTGACACAAAGATCTGAATGTGTTTTCAAACCAATGAAGTTTACTCAAAGTCCATTTTGTAAAACGTGATAGATTATTATTAATTGGACTGGAGTTTTTGTACATATTTAGGGATAATGAAGGTAAAGAAGCATCCGGACAGGCCACAGACTGCATACGCTGGCCTCTTTCTGAATGTGTCATTGAAGAATGAATACGTGAAACTACAATTTTCATGATGATAAATAACCAAGAATTGTACATAAAAAAAACTCTTTCAGCACTCAAACTCTTTAAAGGATAACACCAACTGATTCAGCTTGGGTCTTCTCCATCATTCTGATCATTAATAATAACACTGGTCTGAAATCTGTGTACACCTCACAGTCTGAGGGTCAAGAAACAGTCAGGGGATCAGACAAGTTCAGTGAGGGATTATTTTCTTCAGTTTGACCTTTAAATAAAGTGGTTTAGATCATCTGGATAAACTGTTGTTTTGTTTCTTGTCTGATCATCTGACTGCTCTGGTTTCTTCCCGTCAGACTTTGGTTGTGGCGATGTCGCAGTGTTCACAGATCTGAGAAGTAACCAACAGAAGTGATGGCTGAAATAAAACCCAACTTATAATAAACTGGAATTATCCTTTAATCATTGCCTTTTGTCTCAAAGATTGGCTCTATACCGGCCTGGTCACACCAGAAACGAGCAGAGTGTGAAGCTTTTGTTGCACTTGTCAAGCAGCACCAGATGCTAGCAGTCAAGCTAGCTAATCTAGGAATAAAATACAGTTAAATAATCCACTGATTCTGTATCACAAAGTAGCTGAAGGTCGTTTTCACTGCAGGTTTTATTCTGATTCAGTCATTTTATAAAACTGAACAAGCCAGTATGGAGCTCCTGAAAGACAGTATTTTCTTATGTTTTGCACAAGAAAATCAAATGTGTGTTCAAGATTTTAAAAAGATATCATCTTTCCGGACTTTTGAGGCTAGTAAATCAGTTCCGACCGTTTGCTGTTGGCTGATGCTGTAAAAGTGCTGTTTACAGACCTTTACCAAAGTTGAATCTAGTAGTAAAGTAGTAATAATTCCATATAAATGAATAGAGTTTGGTGTGAATTGTTTGCTGTCATGAACGCTGGTGTGACTGGGCCCCTTAAAGTAAATGAGCCAGATACCAATGTGACGATTGAATGTCCAAATCAGTCTTTGGCTGTTCCGCTATGTTACTGTTAAACAAGCACAGGAACACAAATCACAAAAACAAGGTATCACAAAATATTGCTGTGTCTTAGAGAGGGTATCTATGAATTCTACAGAAACGGTTTTATTTTAAAGCAGACCATTAAATGTCAAAGGTTAAGAAAAATCTCATCTCGGTGCATCTTGAAGTCAGAAAATCACACATAAAACATACCAAAAGGTTTAAGGATGTGAAAGGAATTTCTTCTGACCGCCGATTATCAAGTCAGGCGCTGCGGTTTCCCTTTGTTCTGTATTATTAAAAAAAGTGGTTGAGCTATTACGCATGTCTCTGGCGATTTATGATTTTTGTTGTCGGTTTTGTAATGAAAATAAATTTCATTTGAAATGATGAGAACATTATCATTACCTATGGCAGGGTCTCCCTGGTTTGTCGATTCCACAAACATATTTTGCATAATGTGCACACAGAACATGCAGAAGAATATGCTTTTAGCATCCTGTTTTGGAAACTGAATGATGATGATTGACCTCTGGTAGTATTCAGCCATGCAAACATATTTGGTCTTACTTGTTTTCTGTCTCTGAGATGTTCACGGTGCTCATGAAGCTAAAGAAATCCACATCTCACTACAGAATCAGTTTCCCATATTTACTCTGGATGATCCACATAAAGCACTGTCAACAGTTTTCATGGGGACCAATACTTTTATATATACATTTCAATTGCTTTCATACCAACTGACACTTCAAGTGTTTACAGTGCAAGCAAGTAAACTGACAGTTCAGCTGCCTTCAGGTCTTGAAATTGAAACTGAAATTCCAAATGCTTTCCGCAATTACACTTGACACCTACAAATGACACCTTCACTCCTTTCAATACTTGCACTTCAAACCCTCTCAGTGCTTCAACTTATACTGCAACTCCCATTTTAAGCAGTTTTCAGTCTTTACACCTGCAGTTTTCAGGGTTAGCGTGCACACTTCTATTTTCTTTATAAAACTGAAACTTTTGTAGTTTTTAATTGAATTTCAGAAGCCAAATAAAACCGAAACTACCTGCATGACCAGATACTGTACCACTAGAGGCAAGTGAGAAAATATGTTAGCAGCTAGAGTGTGCAGATTTTAATATCTACCAAATATTTATAGTCCAGCAACTTTTAGCTTAAGTTTTCCACAGAACAGGAGCTGTAGTTTTAATCCCCATCTCTTTCATTTGAGTGGCATTAGGAAGGGGCCTCCTTACAGCCAAGAGGAGATCCAAACTGTTCCTCACCAGCACTGTTCATTTGACTCAGTCACACAAACTATCTGGCTGATGTGGCTCCTCACCTGGAGCTCAAGAAATCCTGATCTTTCACAAATCCAGTACATCCAGAGCAAACCCTGCCACATGAGGGGACCAGACCAAACATTAAGGACCAAACATTAAGGAAAATGTTTCCAAAACCGAGACATCAAAACTCGCTGTAGTATTTGCAGCAGCATTTGCAGTGTTTCTAGATTTGGAGTAAACTTCCTTTCATGTTTGTACTTGAGGTACGACTGAACAAAAGGACAAAAGCATCAGTGATGTTTTCTCACCATCATAACCTGCATCTCTTAATTATGAGGTCTTTATCCTAATTTTGAAAAACACTTTTATTGAATTTTATTACCAGGCTGCACAAGACCTGGCTTTTTAAAAGTCAGACATGTAATCTAATGTACATGGCTAATAGTATTATTATTGCCTAACTTGCTGCTCGTTTTTATGTTGTTAAACCTGTATGATTCCGTGTTATATGTAGTAAACACGTAGGCAGTTGGTTGGTGTACAAACTCACAGGAACCACATTTATCCGTTGGTGGAAAGATGATTTAGTTGCATCACTTATTTAAATGATTTTGTCTGTTTCATCTCTGCAGGATCCGACTCCCTGAACACTTTGAAACTTTACATTAGATTTTATGCATTTCATTTTTCAATCAGTTGTATAAAGGGAGTATTGTGTAAGTAGTTCATGTAGCAGATGGATGTACTGTATCTGAGTTACTATACAAAGCTGGTTATTGTAATAGGAGGAAGTAAAGCTCAAACATTTCCGGTATAATGTAGCAGATGGCTGGTGTACAGCAACATCTAGTGGTAAAGTGTGTTGCACACTTTGAAAAGTAAATAAATAAAAGACCCTCAATCCAGCACATATAAAATGTAATAAAACTACAATAAAAACATCAGCATCAGTTCACTTTATAAGCATTTATTTACATTGTTTTTGTCATCCAACTCCAAGAAAGTCACACACTGAAGTACTAAAAAGTAAAAGGTTTAAATATACAAGCTGAAAGTAATCCGCTCTTTTACCACAACACAGATACTGTACAGAGTCACAAGTGAAAGAAAATCTCCTCACTTCACCATTACAGGGTCAGTTAACATTCAAACAGCCCAATAACATATATACACGTTATCCCTGCTGGTATTTGGTCATTCAGGTAGTTTCACCTGCCGACACAGAGTCTCACAGAGAATCAGCTTTAGTGGGAAACATTTCTTTGGTAGAAAAGTTGTTGTTGTCATGTGGGTTAATGGAGCCTTTAAGCCACAGTTTCCTCCCAATTACACTAAAGAAGCATCCAGGTGATAAGCTAAGGGTCACTACCTCCCTGCAGTTTGTCTGCAGGTTCAGGTTCATTGCATAGTAAACTGCGTCAGATTCATATTCTTTTCCTGAAAAAGTGTGACTTGTTTCCAACCTTCTGGTGTTTGGGACCCATCAGACTTAGTTTCAGTGATGTGTCTGTTCTCACATCTCAGCTGATAACCTGGTGCTGGAATAAGTGATGGACAAAACTAAAAGCTGAGATGAACCAGAATGAGCATTTAACAGCAATGAAATCCCATTAAGAGCATGAAGGAAGCAACCACAGGAAATGTTTTACTCCAACAGTAAACGTCCTTTGGAGGACAGGCTAATACACAAGCTCCCTCATCTATTTGAGTCTATCTCACAGTTTAAAGCGGACGGAGAAAGATATTTAAAATCCATGGAGTGAAGTATAATTCACTGATGCAGTCTTCAACTGACTGGAAACCAACCAAGTCAATCAGAGATTTGCTTTTCATCTTGGAAGAGTTTGTCATATATGTTCACATATAAAAAGTTTCATTTCAGCTTTCATAAACAAAAATTAATATACAAATCTGTACAATTTTCCACATATTTACACAGTTAACGGTGTTGCGTTCCCAGCAATCCCTCATCAAAACAGGTACTTTCGACACGAGTCCGATCCACACCGACACTCCACTCGAATCCTCTTCTTCGGAGAGCTGGGGAGCGCCGCTAGACTGAAACTAAAACTGGAGTCCATTTTGGTGCTTTCTGTGTCGACTGGATCAACTGGAAACAAACAGGAGTCGGGTTGGAAAACTTTGCTTGAACACGGCCGCTTCACAAATGTTAACAGAGAATCGAACCAAGCGGGCACTGTAGGCTGTCATTAAGGAGAGCTCAGTAAGGAAAGCTTTCTGCTTTATTTTAGTCGATATGATCCATTAAATCGTTCAGTTGCTTTTCTGTTGGTGAGACTGGCTTGTTGTCTGACCACAGTAAGAATAATAGAGCGAAAAGAGCTGGATTCACTTCTATGTGTATGTCTAGTCACCTGCCAAATGTTTGAGACTGCTGAGGATCACGCAGGACTAATTTGTGAACTTGATCCCTGTTTTAAGGTTCAGTGACACTTACTTTGCATCTTGTAGTCAAAGGTGAGCTCCTCTCCTGCCCGAATAGCCCGTGTTGAAAATAGAGCGATTCTTGGGAGCCTCTCGTCAATGTTGTTGATGAACACATTAAATACCTGCAGGTTGGGGTTACACTGCAAACACAACACAGCGAGTGTCAGGAGCCGCTCATCCACAATCACACTACAAGACCAAACAACAAAAGAGACAAAGTGTGCTAAGGAGGCAAGTGTGTAGTCACTGCAATCTGATTCTTTTATTCTATATGCGGCTGTGCATCCAGAGAGATTTAACACAGGTCAAATACTTTCCCCAATATGATTTATCCACATAGAAATACTCAGAAAAGCACGATGGTAAGTTGTGGCATTGACTTGACTTCCATTTTCTGTTTATTCACAATTCATGTTACTAATTATTGACTGTGTCTCATTAAAGAGAACCGATGTCGTGACCCACAGACCCAAATCCAGTGTGTGGTCCTGCAGTACACCGTGTACACAGCCTGAAGACACTCACGCTGTGGTTGACGAAGTGGGAGATGTTGCCTTGGTGAGCTGCATCCACAGTGTACACGTCCTCCACATAGTCCAGGTCAAACAGGTACGTGGAGCCTTGGCGGTCGTACACGTGGCCCCTTCTCTCTGCTTCATCTGTTGTGATGATCTGGACGAAACAAGAATAATGATTTAAAAAAATTATAAAAATGTATTTCTAGTGTTTTCACATCATTTATAAGCATCAGTAAAACTATTAGAAACCCCTTTCAACAAATGTCTTAAATACAACAAAACTTGAGTTTCACTTTTGACCACTACTGGGTTGTTTCTACCAGCAGGTTCCCACCTGTGGCTCTTGTCACACCTGAACAGGGTTCGACATTAACCATGGCCCTATGGCCCATGGCCACAAAAAGTTAGTTTGTAGCCACCAAATACTCCATGTAGGTGGCCACAGGGGGCCACCTACATGGAGTAGTTTTATCCCTATAGTGGATATACTTTGCCTTCATCAAAGCAACATTACAGTTCCACAAACATCCAGATTCCGAACTAAGAGGCCGTGAGAGAATATATTTACCATATGTTTACAAAGAACTTGAGTTTTCAATTTAAATAAATTATTATAAAAATATATTTTCATTCTATTATTGTCTTTTCATTTATTTAAGCGTCACAGTTAAGGAAGGCTGTGTTAAGTTGCGTTTACACTTTACATTTGGGCCACCAAATGTAGGGGCTTGGTGGCCCGTGGGGCCAGTACTTATTAACATCGATCGTAAATATTAGCATCGATCAGGTCTCACCTCTCCCACGTACTCCATGACGAATGTGTTCTTCTTGATGTGCTGTAGTGTGCGGACACCCCATCCCCGGCCGTTCTCCGTCTTAAAGATGCACAGGTCAAACTGGATGCCCTTCTGCACCACTCTATTGGGACAGTCAGCGCCACAGCTACATTGGGAGTTGCACTCGTATATGGGCTGTCCCGCCCGGATCCGGACCTGCCCCCTATCGTTGTAGGCCATGCGGTGCAGGGAGGCCCCGGGGCAGCAGCCGTTCACTGGCTCCTCTAAACAGTTCTTACACTCGCAGCCCACAGCCATCTCATCCAACACGATGCCCTGGCCTACTTTGTAGTTGTTGATGTAGGTGAAGTTTTTTGGAGGGCCCTCAAAGTCCACTTCGTTCATGACAAAAATGCGACCTGGGTGGTTGCGAGTCTGGTTCAAATGGGCCTCCCAGCGCTGCAGACTCTGACGAAGTTTGGCTTTCTGGACCAGGAACGAGGCAACTTCCATATCCAGCTTTTTAGGGGTGCAGCGCCTCTTGTGGCGCCTAAGCTCCTGATCCAGGTCCAGGTGGAACTGTTTCATCAGTTTGGGGCATTTGAGGTTTCTCTTGGGTTCCCAGGTGTTATCTGACTCTGAGAAGCCCTTCCACTTTACCAGATAGAACTCCTCCTCCTGAAACCCACGACAACTTCAATTAAGACTGGATTTTTTTTCATTTAAAAAAAAAAAAAAGGTGCATGCATGCCTGTGTGATCATTTTTTGGCACCATACGCCATTTTCATCTTTTGTGCACATGTAAACTTTTGGTACACTATGCACAGTTTCATAAATGAGGCCCCAGAACTTTAGATGTGATAGCTTGTCTCCAGGAGAACATACAGAGCAAAGAACGGATGCAAGATGGACTAACCAGCTAATACATTTATATTATTACCTTGAGCTGTTTCAACTGTACAAGGACTTTATAGAAAGGAAGAATAGTGGCATGGCGCATCAGACAGTGTCCTGAACATAAGGCAATGTGCAGTGTATAGGCCATGTAATGCATACTTCTTAATAATTGCAATGTGACATAGATGAGCAGAGGTAAACAGGAATGTGTTATAATATTGATTCCTTACCTTAGTCTTCTTGTAGTCACAGAGGAACTCCACCTCATAGTAATTGACGTTGGCTCTGTTCACCCCCAGCTGTTTACAATGGAGCCTCTCTCTGCGACACAGGGCTTCCAGCTCATCCCAGGACATCTTACAGGGCACGCTGCAAACTGACACAGCAACTCCCTTTAACTAGGTGTCAAACGCAGTGAGGCTACACCAAACTCCACTTAAAGGTCTGTCGATTTAAAATGGCACTGCTCATTGCTGAGGCTGCAAAGCGACATAACACGACTTTGATACGTATTAACATTGTCTGGGTGCATGGGTTAATTCGGCATGCATAAAACCCAGTGAAGAGCATTGTATCTCAATAAAATCTCATTTTCTCCCTGTTAACTCTGCTTGCTGCCGCCAAACACGGCAGCGGTGTAAATCGACTACAAAACCTTTGGCTCTGTCGTATAAACATGACTTTCCTGATAAACAGAGAAGCAACGACAACGCCAGTGAGAAGCTGTCCTCACAAAAGAAAATCGAGGCTGGAACCAGTTTTTTAGTTTTATTATTATTATCATCATCATTACCCCACAATGCCATTTAAACTTTTACGTGGCGCTGAATGGCGCGTGAAGCTCATTGAGTAGTTAGTTTTGCCCGCTAAACCATGCACCCTGCCCCTACAATGCAAACTGCTAATCTAACTTTACAAACTCATGCATTTATGCTTCCTAAAATAGATAGAATACTTCTAAGTTTAATCAAAGTTACTCTGCATTCACAGGCGCAGAATTTCCTAACAAGAGGTTGCATTTAACTGCACAATTGCTCCGGACAAGTTAACTTGGCTTCCAAGAGTCACCGTGATATACAATCCGAGCTCTCGGTACTCGAGCACAGAAACGCGTTCATATTTGAGGTCTTTAAAGCGTTTACACTTAGACTAAACCAAGTAACAACAGTGAATACACGTATAACGGAATATAAAGTCATATGCAGTACTCGTGAGTTACCTTTCAAATTTTCCGCCATGTTTTCCGCACAGCCGCCAAAATAGTAGAACCTACGTTGGTGGGGAGGATCCTACTGCAGAGCAGACTGTCGCGGCTGCTGATTGGACGAGCGTCATCTGTCAGCCCTCTCATTGGTTCAGATAAAGTCAGGAGGCTCGGCCGGAAGACAGATGTCGAACGAAGATAGTTGAATTCACAAAGAAGTAGCGATCATCCGCGGTTTGTTGTCGAGAGAAAACAGAGGGCAGGTTACATATTGTAGATGAAACTATTACAACATATCACAGTTCTCCCTCCATATTACCACAGAGGAAGAGTTAAAACGACCGTAGAGCTGGATGTAAATCCTGCTTCCTGTTGAACACGTCCGTTTGAAATGCCACAACAACAATCCCATGTAACATACGCTAATAAATTATCTGAATTCTGCACATGCGCACGGTGCAGTGTTGGAGTAGATTACTGTCTTAACCAGTGGTGCAATGTATCCAAGTACATTTACTCAAGTACTGTACTTATGTACAGTTTTGAGGTACTTGTATGAGTATTTCTATTTTACTTGGTCTATGTGGTCTGATGTGGTCTAAAACATGGAGCACAGTCTATAGAAGACTAGTTTCCCACATCAAGTTTCAGCTCGACTCAATTATGTTTTAGAAATGTGTCTAGAATGAGTTCTGTATAGTTTTATACATATATAATTATACACTATTAACACAATAGTATACAGCTAGTGGGGTAAAGAACCTGTGTGGAAAAGTCACTTTAATTTTCCATTTCCTATTAATATGATTCATGTTAACATTGCATTAGTGCTGGTGATAAAATACAAGTAATATAAGTCCCAACTCTTCTATAACTGTCACAAATGCACAGGTTTTGTTGGTAATATTACAGATAAAAAGCTGAAGATGTATTCACTTTGATAATCAAACATTTACGCTTTGAAAAATGAACATAATGATAATGTTAACTGAGAAACAGCAGAAAAGGTTTAGTTTTTGTTGTGTGTACATGCTGTATATGGAGACACACAGATATTAGTAACACATTCTGTAAGACAATGCAATACAACACCACCATAAACTGCAGCCTCAGACATCACTGCAGAGATGAGTCCACGCTAAGCTACATCTGAAGACACGCTGGCACTTTTAAAACTTTTCTGTCTACAAAAAAAATGCTAAAATAACAGGAAAATCTTTCGTGACCATCTGCCTATGATAAGACTATATGCAAAGACGTTCTCCATATACACAGAGAACCAAAACATATCAAATGTAAATTTCTCTTTTTCCTCAAAGGAGAGCACATAACATGTGATTTACACAACGGACGTGTGTGCTGTGGCACAAAAACAAGGATGCAGGTTAATTTCAGTCGTACTTTAAATGTAGAGCCAGAGTACAAACTGCGGAGAAAAAGAGCTATCATTCATTTGGCAGAACCACAGTAGATCCAGAAGAAGCAATGTTGTAGGTACATGCAGCAACACAGTGGACCTGTACACTGTGTTATTAGGTCATATGTTCTCACATATTCATCATGCCTTCTGTTACAGAAACTATCACAGTAAGAATACCTAACAAACTCACATGTAGTGCTGCAACCTCTTTCATGACTTTTCTACTGATTGGTGAATCGTGTATATTTCCTCATTCTGCAGCACCCTCAGAGTTCAGTTTGGAAAGTTCAAAGCTTAAAAATGTGAGCTGAAGGGGTTTGGTGAATCTGAATGAACACAGTTTCCTAGACGTTAGGTACATACAGTATGTGTTATCACAGCACAGGGTCTGCAGTCCTCCAAACAAGTCCTCAGGGCCCCACATAGACCCAAACCACTACCAGCATCTGCAGTGGTTCAGCTTACACTTTAGTCTTTTGTTAAAGGTTTTGGTCAAACCACAGTAACATCCTTAGAGTGCTGGTAGTTAATATCCGCCCTGACAGTAATGTGGGTCAGATCTACACCAGGTTCCTCTGCAGACCTGGGCCACACTGGTTCTGGTCTTCCTGGTTGCTGACCTCTGGCCTGAGGGAAGGGGAATGTGTCCAGAGGAGCGTGATCTATCCTGCACAGGCTGTCCTCGCTGTCACTGTTATAACCAGGATTGGAGGCGCTGATGAGGCAGCGGGGACAACCCTCTGACAGTGGGCCGGACCCGCAATGTGTCGCCTCAACATCGTCCGTTTGAACGGCCTTTTCCATCTGCCAGACCCCGACGGGCCCCACCACATCCTCCACCACACTCGGCTCCACCTTACGGAATGTGTTGCGGGCGTACAGGCCGATGCAGAACATCTCCACAATCACAGAGTAGTGGTAGATCACTGAGAACACAGGTAAAAGTCTCTCTGATATCCATCTCAGACACTTAATCTTTCGGTTTTCATCCATAAAATGCATTTTCATTGTAATAATATTATGTGGTTCAACAGAATTATTAGCTTTGGATATACTTTACAGGGGTGAGTAAAGAAACCAGTCATCAGAAATATGAATATTTTAATGAACTCTTTCGTGTATCACTCTACAAGCCTGCAGCTTCTACTTCAGTCAGGGATCTTAAAGTGCCTTCCCAGAGTAAAGGAGAGATCAAACAAGTATTAACAAATCATATTTTCCTTGTCTGTGTAGTCATCACGTAAATGTCTTCTGTGAAGGTTCACGTCATGTGCAGCCCAGATTATGTATCATGTGTCTGTAGACACCCAATGTAGTACATGGACTACATCCACTTCCATCCCTTTCAGTTATTATTGGCTTTGCTTTCTACAATACAATATTCCATTTAAACATAATTTTTGTATAGTTAGAAGAACAAAACTTGACATCTTTTATGTTGTTGCATTCAGATTGCGATGACTTTGCAGGTGGTGGTCTGAACCCACAGCACAGCCTCCATGAGGAACTGGGTCAACTTGGCTCTGGACTTCCATCATCATGTGCAGGGAAGCCCAGATATCTGGACTGAGCCAGTGTGTTGGATGGTTCCTTCCTGTGGTACCTTCTGACTCTATAAGAACGCTCCTGCTCTTTACTTCAAAGGAGAAAACATCTATATGATGCTGACTGAGTCTTGTATCACTGAAACAAGTGTGTGCCAAAATAATCTCAACTCAAGGTCCACTTACTAGCTTTTTCAAGGCTTTCAACCACATCACTGGTCTTTATCAGTGGAACTGGTGTCATGAGCTGGATGTGTGGAGATGGCAACGTCTGTCTCTGGCGTGATCTTTCTCCAGCTGTCGCTGAGTCAGGACTGACCATGAGATGCAACTGAAAGCTAGTAAGTGGACCTTGAGTTGAGATTATTTGTCACACATACAGAACACAAAGAACCAAAACAGAACATGGGCCCTGACATGGACGCAACATCACCAGAACCTTTTCAAATGGATTTCTTGTGGTTCAGGCTAAAACTGGAATGTGAGGCCAACAGATGGTAAACATGATGTGAGACTGAGACTGAAAGAGGCCAGATGTGCTGTGACTTACACTGGGACCTGGTCAGGACAGAGAAGGGTGGAGTGCAGGGGATGACCTCCAGAGCACCCATGGTCTCTAAGATGCCACTCTGCAGGCCACACAGCACCAACACCACGATGATGCAGATGAACTTGGCTCTCAGCCCGTAGCCATGTAAAGCACTCTTAGTAGCTTTGTAAAACAGCAGGTGGCCGTAGAAGGACACGAAGGTGGACACACATATGATGCCGTTCACATACACGTTGGGGTTCACTGAATCCACCTGGAGAACAAGAAGGTGGACGTCACTGATTTTATCCTTCAGCTCATCCAGTGCTGTTTGGAGCAAGACTATCTAATGTCTTAACGTGATAAAGCACTTAAAAACTGATAACTGATTAAAAAAAAAAAAACTGAGAATACAGGAAATTAGCAAAAGCTACACACAGGAAGTGTCCTTTAACCTGAGCATGTAGAAGAAGATGACAGACCCTCCTCCCTTTAAAGGCATTACAGCAGCACAGACAACGCTCGCTGGGACAACAGATGGAGGTGTAAATAAATGACTCACATCACCATAGTCGTATTGTTCATCCGTCCACAGGACCAGAGTAACGAAGAACAGGATGCTGCGGACCACAGAGAGCTGCAGCACAGCGGCCATCATCCAGCCCCGGCTGCTGCTGCACACCACAGAAGAAGACGCAGCTTTAACATGTTTGCAGCACGTCAACACACTTTATACCAACACAATCAGATGACCAGATAACCGTGGTAGGAACAACTACACACAGGTGACCCGCGCTGCCACTATCACACCTGAAAGCTCTCTGAAGATTCAGTACCTGTGACGACCACTAGAAGATAAAAACAGCTCTGACTGTATTGAAATCTACATTCAGTGCAAGTGTAGTTTTGTCACTCAGGTGCGTCTGATGTGTACCTGTTGATGGCCACCATTGGGAGACAGCAGCAGCAGCAACAGGGGAAAGGATCTGGAGATACCTGCTGTCCAGACAAAGCAGCCAACATACGAGCTTTCCCTCCAAAGAAGTCTGTGATCAGTCCCATGAATTTCAGCAAGGTGATGGAATGATACCTGTACACACACACACACACACACGTTCAGACAGGACCAACGTACGACACACTCTCCAGTTTATTCAGCACGTGTTAACTCACAGTGAAGCAATGAAGTTACACAGTGAGGAAGAGCGCGGCACATAGAGTGCTATGAGGGACGTCAAGGTAAATACCTGAGAGAAAGACAGCGTTCAGGGAGTGAGACACAAAGAGGTTATTGATTTCAGCTATCGGGGTGGGGGTGGTGGTTCTGTGTGGGAGTGAGGAGGCTTATGTTACCGGGTACATTCCTAATATCCACAGGTAGAGTCGCTGTCGTCTGGACGAGGGAATGTGGCGCAGGATGAAGCCCACCTCCTCCAGGAACACCCCTAGCAAAATCAGCGCCAGGACGGCCGGGATGAGGAAGAGCCACAGCTCATTTTTAATGGCTGACAAGACACACACACACACACACACACACACTGAGGGAAATGTTTCAAGCTGCCATGTCTACATCTATTTTATAAATGTCTAACATCAGTGTCCCTGAGTGGTCCTACGGTTCACATTTACAGAATAACTGAATAAGAGGATGTTCTTCATCAGCCGTTTTTATTTTAGGGAGACTGACAGATAATCATTTGTTCTCTCTTTTCTCATCATCCCTTTCTGTATGTACAAAATCATTCTGTGCAGCCATTTCAGGAGAGAATAAAAAGAAAACACATCAAACTGTATAACATAATACTGTATATAATATAATAAAACATATTATTAAAGTAATATTGGCATATAACTTTAATAAGTCCCATTATTACTTCACATTTTGCATTGTTTAAATATTTATCCAACAAAAATCGACACCTATTTGCTTAAAAAACAAAAATGCTAAACCCAAGATGATTTATTATATATTAATGCCATTACCTCTTAACATTCAACTACTGATTAAGTAGAGAGCTTCACTTACCACTGAAGATTTGTGATGACAGAGGGATCTCAGGCCCAATCCAGCTACAGTTGGCTCCTCTTCCCATTCTCTATATGTCCCTCTGCACGAGTCCCCCTGTCTCACAACAAACAACAGGAGCAGGTTCATCATAGGAACCTGTCTGATTAATGACCAACTGAACCACACAGCAGCAAACTAACCTTTCACTTCCCTGGATGACACCCGTGCAGTTTGTTCCCAGACTTTTGTCTGTCGTTTCTGTGTTCACCTGAACACTTCCTGTCTGACTGGACACATTAATGATTGACTACATACAGGTAAAAGGACAGGTGGGGGGGGTCCAAGTCCACCTGAGAAGAAATACACCTGTGTAGGTTAGTTAAAGCTCCACTAATCAATATCCTAAACAGTGTGTGTGTGTTTTAGTCTCATTTAACATTTATTTAATTTCATGTTGATTTGTATGGGGACACATATGTAGCATAAACCACAGCTTTTGTATCCTAAGCTCATTTGTAATGCTCGACAGAACAAAACACAGACTACAGGTACATATGTTAAGAACACAAAACTCAGAACTCAACAAGAACAGACAGAACACAAACTAATACAGTAACATCTGTCTTTACCACTGTTATCTGGGTTTGGGTCTACCCTGAGGTCTCCTCCTCACTGGAAGTGCCCAGAACACCTTTTAAGGGAGGCGTCCATGAGGCAGCCTCATTAGATCCCCAGACCACCTGAAGGGAGTGGTTTGGGTTTGAAGGAGCAGCGGTTCACCTGCAAGCTCCTCCTCCTGCTGCTACAGGTTCAACAGCACCTGAAACAAGACCTGCCGATATGCCTGTGGTACTGAGTGCTGACTCCTTGAAACTACACACTACACTCCAAAGACGCATCGGCTTGGAATTAGTGTTGTAGCACTGCTCCATGTCATGTACTTGTTCCTATAAATACATGAAATATTGATGAATGATTATTGATTTTATCATGTGTTTTCAGTGCAACACCTCCAGCCTCCACACACCGTCCTGCCTGTCGATCTGTCTCTAATAATCACAAGCTGGAGCTTGTTGACATTTACAGAACTTTTAATAGAAAAAATACAAAACACACAGCAGCAGTAAAAAAGATGTAACAGAAAAACAATCAGTTATAGACCCTTTAAAAATGGATATAATAATGTATCTCTATGTCCACGTGGTGGACTGCTGAAATGTTTCTGGACGTGGAGCTCTTTGTTCTGGTGTTTGTTCTCTTTCTGGTGATCAGATTTTCAATGCAGTCAAATCTTTGGACTGATTCTTTTCAAAATGTCATGAAACGATCCTTTAACCCAGGAGTCAGGTTCCTCTCCTTCGGGTTTCTTTATTCACGTCTTCTTATAATCTTCACATTCATCACATTTGCTGTCCCACAGTCCTCTCCACTCCTAACATGCTGATATTGTATTATGAAGCACCTGCTGCCAGCCTTCCCTTTGCTCCAATGACGTCACTGGATTAACCGGTAGAAGAGCCAGCAGGCAAACACAACCCAGTGGCTCGCCCAGTTCAGCTCCGACCACCTCTGGATGGTGTGGATGGCTGCATATCCCTGCAAACAAGCACACAGAGACCCTGTATCAACCTCATGTGTCAGTCATTGTGGACTCGGTCCTCGGGGTGCTCTTACTTACCTCTTCTACTTCCTGTTCGTCGACTCCAGGATCAAACATGGAGCCCAGGTAGGTGAGGTGGAAGATGGCCAGGAAGCTAAAAACCAGGTTCAGCATCATCACCCAGTACTCCTACAGACCAAAGGCAGAAGAACAAAGTGAGAAACATCTTCATTCTGTCCCTGGAAGTCTCTTAACATCCCCGAAAATCTGGTCTTTGCTGACCTCCAGTGGGTTCACTTGTCACTTGGCTGCAGTGATGTACAAGTGTACTCCAGGACCCTGTGACATCACTGTTATGCAGCAATAGTCATGTTTTTGCAAAGCAGCTGAATAACTAACAAATCAGATTCCAGGTCTGAAGGTGCTTTGCATCAGCTGCTGTTCATTTCTTTTCCTAATTAAATGTGAAGCAGTGACATGTAGTTCCTGTCTGTCTGTCCTCCCCAAGTCTGTCTCTCCACCTCAAGCCGTCTATCCAGTTTCATTATTTCACTAAATCAAGTTTCCTGTAACTTTAAGCTTCCCTAAGTGAACTTACTAATATATACTGAGATTCAAGGTACCTCAGCAGCGATCTAAATGTCCCCTTCAGACACTGAGTACCACGGTGAGTTTGTTCACGCCCCCATTACTGCATTAATAAGATGTGGAGAGTCCTACACAGGTTGCCTATTGATATCTTAATGCATGTCTGTATGTTTGTACCTTCTTGTGCTGATGGCTGCAGTCCGAGGTGCAGGGTCTGGACAGGATACAGGCACTGAAGATGGACGCAAGCTTCTTTCTTAGAACTGAGGATGAGCAAACAAAACAACAACACTGACCATTCAGCTGTGAGAAACAAACTGGCCTTAATGAGCCTTTATGAGCCCACACCAGACCCACAGTATCAGTTCATGTGTATGCACCACATGGGGACACCTGCTTTAGAGCAGTGCTGGGTCAGGACACAAGTCATTTCTGCGTCTTGTACAGTAGTTTGTGCAGGTAAAAAGTTATTCATACCATGTTCAACATATGTGATGAAGCCCAGCGAGAGCAGAACAGCTCCCAGGTGAAAACTCAGACCCTGAGGAGCACAAGCAGGTACGTTAAAGTAGGCAGCCCCCCCCCCACACACACACTGAAATGCTACAGACACCTGTATGTTAAACAGTCAGCTTCTCTCTCCGTGGACAGTTACAGCCATATGGCACAGAGTTGTAGTTTATCATAGTGTGTTCTCCTAGTGACAGCAGAAGAGCGCCTGTCTCCAACATGGTTTTAGCCAACTACATCACCAACAGTGTGAAGGGCGCTGTGTGCATCGTCTTACTAACATGCAGTAAGGCGCTGGCGGTGTACGTCACCAGGATGGCGGGAAAAGTCCCCAGTTTCATGGTGTTTTTAAAGACGTCTGAGGAAGATGGAGTAAACACACAACATCACAACAACATAGAATACAGATTTAACGGAACGTAAAAGGCCTGAAACAATTAATTGATCTTCAGGACATTTTCTGTCAACTGATCAATTGATTGCTGCAGCTCTAAAAACCAGAAAAACAGTTGACACAGCTCACACTCTTCCACTAAACAGTGTACATGCATGAGATACCTGAAAGTTAGATGTTGATATATCTGGTGAAACATTTGGTCTGATAGAGCGGGTCTGAGGACCATGAATGTCGAGTTATCTCGCTCCATAAACAACATGTTGGATGGACCAATGGCTGACCGACTCCAGCAGGACATATAAAATTTTAAGCAGTGTGGCAGCAACGTTCACTGACTTACAGGTTTTCAGCCATCGGGACATGGGGATGTTCCAGGACGTCACCACCAGCACCATGGAGCGAGGCATTTCCACACTGAGAGGCTTCACCACACTCAGGTCCCTACAGGGACAGGGACAGAGGACAGGGCACAGAGGACGGGGAATATTAAACTGATGGAGGAAGGATCCCCCATAATGTTTATTATACACTATATTTATTATTTAGTTTAGTTTACCTGACCTGAGACCAGGACGTCCAGTCCTGAGACCCTCAGACAGGGCTCGACCAGGTATTTTAGAGACATGGGCTGTAAAGACCTTTGTAACATTTGTTGAAGCGTGCTGTATAAATAAAGCTCATTATTATATTGATGTATTATAACCACAGCTGTAAAACTAAACTTACCACCTGATGTTGTCTTTGTCCTCAGTGAAGCCGGCTCCAGCCAGCATGCTGGTGCCTTCACTCAGGTGGCCCACAAAGTAGTTACTGAAGTGGAAAGACACTGCGTTCTCATAAGCATGCAGCCACCTGTGCAACACAGCATATACACATGATCTTTCTGTAGTAACAGAAACACACAGGAAGTCCACATGGGAGCTAAAGTCACATGATAACAGCTCATACACAATCATACACATAATAAATAAACAAGTACTGAAAAAGTCAAGAATCCTAAACATAAAATAGAAACATTTACAATAAAAATATGTTGTAGTCCTGAACACAAGCCTCTCTACTGTCTCTAGGAAGCAGCAAAGAAAGGCGGGCGGGACGTTATCTGTATTATTGCAGGAGGACAAAGTCTGAAATGAAAATGTGCCTTACTTTTGAGTGACTGGGTTTCCCTGGATGGGGATGAACAAAGTGAAGAGGTAGGGGGCGATGCAGGTGGAGACCAGCAGACAAATCTGACTCTTCAGGAGGCAGAGGGAGGAACTATGCAGCCACAACCAGCTCTGAGGAACAAACCACCTCATCACCACCACGGTACGATACAGCAAGCACACAGAAGAGGCAGGAAACACCAAACCCTCACCAGCTTTCTGCCTTCAGTGGCATTTCTATAAGACGAGAAGCTGATCCAAGGGCCGAAGACCACTGTACCCACAAAGAGAACATAACCCAGGAACTCTGCTGGGGACGGCAGGCTGGCCACAGCTCCTCTGTCCAGGTCAAAGGCCAGAGAGATGGCCTTCATGGCCACCACCATCTGAGAGCCTACACACACACACACACACACACACACACACACACACACACACACACACACACCTTGATCCTGACAATCTTTCATGCTTACGTTGCAACACGTTTGATGAAAGCAGTTGAGGTGGAAACACATTTCACATTATTTCTTTTTCTTGGCTTGAACAAATATTAAAGAGGAACTCTGCTCATTGTGGTCAGAAGAACCCTCTGAAGTCTGAAAAAAAGAACCTCAGATTATCTCAGATTGAAGTCGAGACTTCAGATATGTTTGCAGAAAGGCCGTGTTACAAACGTTTTGGAGCTGGACTCATATTAGACACTAGAACTAAACTTCATATACTTCTTTTTGTCACTGTTACAGTGTGATCACACCACTTACTGAAAACATGCTTTCAATGTGTATGTAGTATGGCAGCTGGAATTATGGCTAATGATAGTTAGTTTTGAGGTAATATCATTTTTATTTAATCTTAACACCAGCTAAATGAAACCACAGATTAATAATTAGTGACAGACAATAATAATAATAATAATAATAATAATAAGTACTATAACACAGTGTACAGTGGCTCACATGCTGTGACTTATTTAAACTGCATCAGACAGGATATTTTTCTGACACCAGTTATTAGTATGAGCTTACATGTGATTGTTATGACAGTTAAACATTATTACATTACTTCTAATTCTCCATTTTGTTCTGAATGCCAGGTGCACGCTTCAGTCTTGTTGCAAATGTTTCCCTGTGCTCAGTTTGTCAATCTGAGCACACACATTCCCCCTGGGGGTTCTGTACTGTTCTCTGTTTTATATCATTGTAAATCCTTGTCGCTGTCATTATTCTAGAGTATAAAAATGCTCTTTGTTACAACTCTGAACACTAATACCTTCTTAAATACGATTAAATATCCCCGACACAAAGCAGCAGCTGGGGACACTGCAGTATTGTAGAAATCAAGAAGAAAAACCACAAATAAACAAAACAATGACAATATTCTCAGACCAGATGATGGGATATTTACCTCTTATTCTATTCCAGGTCACCATGTCAATTAAATGCAACTCTCTGAAATGAAGACGTAGAAACATTATATTACAAGGCTTGAATTCTACAGCAGAAAGCTGCTTCCAGCACAAATAACATCAACACAGACAAACACAACATGTATGTTGGTGATGGCTGCGTGTTGAGCCTAAACACTTAAAGACAGTTCCTGATTTAAATCTACATTTGCCAATTTTAGATGAACAAAAATAGTCCGTGCTCAGGAGCAAAGATGTGATGTCACTGTTGTGGTGTGGGTAATGAAAAAATACTGTAAACACTGAATGATGATGATGCAATACTCCATCACTGCTGCACACGGTGTGGATAAAGCATGTAGTCACCACTAGTTGGAGGTGAAAGTGGCATACTGCCTCAATGGGGACAATCCAGGACAAGTTGTGTTTTCTCACCCAATGAGGAGGTAAATGAGGATGACGACGGAGAGGAAGAGGCCTTTGTTGCTGGAGTGTCGGCTGAGGAGCAGAACCAGGTAACAGAGCACACTGAGCAACAGCACCCACAGCATGTGCAGCTCAAAGAACAGGAAGAGGCCGTACATCCCAGCCAACATCGACACTACATGCTTCACAGTGGACACACCTCCTGATCAACACAAGCAGGAAAACACTTTGAATTACAAACAACCCCTAACCCTAACCCAAGCCCAGCAGCCTGTAGTGTCCCTAATGAAGCTCAAACTGAACTGGGTTTCATCACATCACAGATGGATCAATTTGTGTTGATTCCAGCCAGGTGTAATAAATGTGTATGATATGATAAAAAAAAAACAGAAACAGGTAAGACGAGCCTTCCTGTGAAGGCTCGGATTTTCTGAGATGCGGTCAGTGCAGCTCACCCAGTCTGAAGCAGAGTCTGCAGATCAGGCAGAGCAGCAGCAGCCTCCAGACCTGCTGTAGGCCCTGGTGGACTGTACTGAGACCACAGCTTTCAGCCAGCTGCTGCAAGACTGCCAGCCTGATGGACATGTCCATCCTGGAGTTGCACGCGCGCACACACACACACACACACACACACACACACACACACAGTTACCAAACATTTTACAACTTATGACTAAATTAAATAAATTCATTACTATTTCTCCAAAACTACATGTAACTGTAGACAATTTGGCAAATCAGTACAAAGAAGGAAAGAGTTCAAATATATAGAGCAAATAAGAACATTTAACCAATAAAAGGTCATCAATAAGGTACAAATCCAAAATAAATACACAATACCAGAAAATGTACACAGGTTAACAGTGAGGAGAAGTGGCATATATATATGTACAATATCACATCTGATGATAGTGATTATGTACTCTGGTGAATCATTTGGTCAATAACATTTCTGAAACTAGCAGACATGCTCAGAGTCCAACTAAAGTCTTGTTTTGTCCAGTCCAAAACCCAAAGATATAAAAAATTAAATACAATACTTAGCCAATAAAGCTGATTCTGATATTCAGTTTACAAAAATATAAAAATGAGAATGGAAGAAAAACAAATCCTGATATTTGAGAAGCTGGATTAACAATTAATCTGTTACCAAAAATACCGCATATGAATCATAAACCATTTAGTGCCATTTCCAACACATTGAGAGTTTAGACTAATAATTAGAAACACCTGGGTGAAGTTGAACCAACACGTCTCAACAGTTTCAACACAAGCTGAACATCACAAGCTTCAAGAAGGAGGATTTATTACAGAACTAGTTGTTCCTAACAAACCAGTGCAGCCTTTAGGCCTCCTACCTAGCTATAGGTCACATTTTATCTTTAACTAAGCTAACTTTTCCCTCCTTTGTAAACGCTAACACAGACGTTATATAATGTTAACCACGGAACCTTTACATGCTTTCAAACATTTAGCTTGCTGCCGTTCACTTATTCCATTATTCGTTAAAATCAGAGTCTGCCTGTCGTTAACGTTACTGGTTCACCTGAGTCCAGGTCACAGGTACGGTGAGTGTTCAGCTAGCTAGGAAGCTAACCTGAGCTGTGGAGGAGGGGAGAGGCAGCAGGTCCGATCCAAACCATAGACTGAACCCGGACCTGATGTGAACAGTCTGAGAAGTTCACTAGCAAATATCCCTTCAGTCCGGTCACTCTTCTTCTTCTTCTTCTTCTTCTTCTTCTTCTACTAGTATTACTTCTTCTACGGTTCCTTCTTCTTTACTGGAGGTCGAAAAAAGCTTATTGGCTCATTACCGCCGCCAGCTGGACCAGAAGCTCGGTGGGTTCCAAGAGACAAATATTATTACTGTAGTTATGTAGTATCGCTCAGTGTATTTATATATGTGTGCTGCTCAGTGTACCCGCTGCAGTACTACATATCATTGTGCTGTTATGATGGCATTCTTATATAACCACTTGGTGGTAATATATATACATTACAGGGCCGTTTCTATCTTTGTGGGGGCCCTATGCAAAATGTTGTTAGGGGGCCCATATTTTGTGAAATATATATATCTTTTTTATTTTTTTTTTATTTTTTTTTTTTAGCATATAGGTGTTTTCACTCAACACACGAGGGCGCTTGGCTAAGAGAGACCGGTCATTTTAATTTCTTAAAAATAAAAAAATTGGCTAAAATGGCAGCTTGGGGGCCCCCTGGTGGCTTTGGGGGCCCTATGCAACCACATAGTCCGCATATAGCAAGAAACGGCCCTGGTACATTAGGTAAGCCCCACCTTGTATGAAAAACATGAATAAAAGAATAAAAGTTACTGTGTTATAAATTATAAGCAATGACAAAAACTATACAGAAAGGAGTGTATGTGACCATTTTGATTAGGCAGAGAGGAGGCAGAACTAATTCATGTATTTATTGCTAATGTTATGTGTGTATTGATAAATGTTTTAAAACCGCTAGTATCATATAAATATACAAAATAATATAAATAACAATAAAATGACTGAAGTTATTGATAAAGGCACCTCTTCATATTTGAAAAAGGTTTGTTAATAACACTTTTTCTTTGTTCTTTACCTTTTAGAGTTTTTTTTATTGTGGACAACTGTCTCCTGTTCTTATTGGCTGATGTGGGACACAGGAACAAAGCTGGGCTCTCTGATTGGCTGATCGACGGCAGTAATCAGCGTAGGGCCTTCTGTGGCTGGCTGATGAGTTTGCTCCAGAGCTGTATGGCTGAAGATGACCAATACTGTACATGACCAGTTGGTATATAGTATATAGTATCTATAGTACTACTTCGCTAATAGTAGCCTGTTGCTGC
The DNA here is from genome assembly GCA_002120245.1 of Maccullochella peelii. Taxonomy (NCBI): domain Eukaryota; kingdom Metazoa; phylum Chordata; class Actinopteri; order Centrarchiformes; family Percichthyidae; genus Maccullochella; species Maccullochella peelii. The sequence continues at coordinate 164,935 of LKNJ01000513.1, forward strand.
TACAGTATTTGTATTTCCACTACTTGTGCAACTATAGGCTACTGAGTAGGTTTTAAGTGACTTGAGGAGTGTATTTGGTGAGACCCTCCTCCTCCTCCATACCCCCGTCCTCCAGCTGCTTAGCGGTTCTTTAAATCTCCACACCGTGTCCGCCTCCAGCAGCCCAGGGGCCGGGCCGAGCGGCAGCCCAGCCCAGGCAGCAGGGCGGCCCCTCCGTGAGCTGCGGCCGGCTGCAGCTCTCCTGTGCTCCGGCAGGAGGCAGTACAGCGGGGCTTCTGTCCATGGTGCTGAAGATTCGTCTGGCTCTGTCCGGGGTGCTGAACAGCTCCGGAGTGCTGGGCTCAGTCTGAGGCTGCTGTCACACTCATCCAGTCCCCTCTGCGGTGTTTTGGTGGTCTCCTGTGGTCGTGGTCTCCGTAGAGTGTGACGGTGAACGTCTGTCTGCCAGGCAGAGATGTCGAAGCGGAGGGGGAGGGGAGGGCAATAGTCTGAGCGGAAGGTAAGGCTTTATGTCTCGGTGACAAAGAGCATGAAGCGAGTTGTTTGTCGGTATTTTCTGGGCCTCGGCTGCAGGCCTGACGGTGGGTTTCACACCGAGCAGGGAGGCCGTGATGGAGCGAGATGTGGACTAGCCCACCGCGGATGTCAGCCTGCTGTCTGACGGGTTTTCTTTTTGGAGAAGAATTTAAGCTCGGTCCGACAGTCAGGCTTTTAAACCGATTATTAGTGTCAGTCGTTATTCCCGGCTCCTACAATGGCGGCCCGGTGTCGATACAGTCGGTCGGGTTAAAAGTGTGAACCGCTGAACGCCGGTGGCCTTTGTGTGTTTGGGGTTTGTCAGTGTGCCAGTTTATGAGAGGAGCAAGGCCTCGTCCTGGTGAGCAGCCCAGCCTACAGCTCTACCTGATCCCCGCATTTTGGTTTTGGTGTAAATGTTGGCAGATTCACACCGATGCCAGCAGACATGCAGTCACTGTAAACCTGTTCTGGCCCCTGACTCTGTTCGAGGGGGCGACCACCACTTCCTGCTGTCAGTCCTGTGACATGCCTTTGTATGTTTGGAGAGGCATCTCCGGGGAATTAACATCATATACTGTATATCTATAGCTACAGTTAGGGCTTATTTTTCATGTTTGAATATCTTTAATATAAAAACATAGTATTGCTTGTACTTTTTATATATAGGCTACTATTTAATTATGTTTTTATTATGTTTTTATTGACTCTTAAATTTAATCCAGTTTAAACAGACACTTTCCACACTGTATGTCGGTGTCATATATATTCTGGAGCTGTTTGTTGCACAAAAAAGTATTATTTTGTGTTGCTGCCAATGAAAGGAAATAACAAAAAGCCTTCTTTTTTTTTTAAGGTTATTTTAGACATTTGAACCAGTTAAAATGCAGTTTATTCTTTGGTTCTGAAATTATCTGAAAACCAAAAATTAATGAACAAAGAGATACATGGTGTTCACAATTTACTACCTGAAAGTAACAGTGCTGTTTCTTCAGTCTTCTGCCAGGCAGCCATTTTATCTTCTAGTCATTCTGTCAGCCTGAAGGTAGTAAAATATAACTATACTGAGTACAAATACTGCAGTGAGCTAAGAGAAAACTTTAAACCTCCTCTAACCCTAACCTAACCTAACCCCCCACAGGTCACAGTAAAGTTTTTTTCTGTTTCCTCCAACAGGAAATGAGTTCAAAGGTCAGAAACTGAGCCAGCGGTGGACCACGACCGAGCCAATCAACAGAGAGGACAAGCCTCAGCATCAAAGTATCTATCTGTCTGTCTGTCTGTCTATCTGCCTGTCTGTCTGTCATCAGTGCTGCTCTTCATCACTTCCTGTCTCTCTATTATTCAGATGAGCCAAGACACTTCAGAGACACGAACACGAACTCGTTCCAAAGGCATCCGGGGTCAGTACACACACACACACACACACACACACACACACACACACCCTGGCTGGGAATTGAATCCTAAATGTGCAATGAGTCAATCATCTCCTCCACAAAATAAAAGCATCATAGTCTTTTTATGCGTACAGCTCTCATGTGACTATTATTTCTGCATTGCCTCTCCTGCTGCTTTACTCTCAGTGTCGTCCGAAGCTGCGGGACAAGAGATGAAGCAGGAGTTAAGGTAAGTGATTTCATGCCTCAACAGAAGATGATCGTCAAGTGTGTACTGTGTGTATGAAGTGTGTAATTGTCTTGCTGTGTGCCAGTAGCAGCTGTCCCACCCCTGGATGTGACGGCAAAGGCCACGTCAGTGGAAGGTACTCACGACATAGAAGGTGAGTCACTCGTGCTGAAACAGGAACGGCTCTCTACTGTGTAAAATATCACTGTATTGATGTAAGTAAAGTACACTATAATATGTGGACACATGTGTAATATATAGTGTAATGATGGCATATAAGGACATGAGAATATCTAGCCAACATATACATGTACAGAAAAAATATGCAGATACAACATAAACATACTTTAGGCTATAATACTAGCACTATAATTCTTTACATGCAACACTTACAATGTGAGTGCATGTGATATAAAATATAAGTAAATGGTTTGATGTTATGCAGTTTGACTGCGCCAACAATCAGAATGTCAATAAAACCAATATTTTTATAGTATAGCTGTACATTCATTCAGTAACTGGTGACATGATCAACCTGCGTGTGCAGGTTTCCTCTGAACTTTGTATTTATCATCTCACTTGGTGTGAAACTACATGATGCCCACAGTTTCCCATTGAACACATAGACATGTTAATAATATAACACTACAACGACACAGTTCTGCTAGTGGCATCTAGAAGCTGCAATATTCATTACATCTCACAATGTAAAAGTGTTATGTAACCTTCACTTACATACCTACATCCTGCTGTCCTCAGCGTGCTGGGATGCCCGATTGTGAAGAAAAGAAAGCTGGAGGAGGCTGAGGCCGAGGAGAACCAGTCTGCTCCCAAGAGGAGGAACCAGCCTACCAAACAGGCAGCCGATGAAGGCTTCGCCGCAGACAGTGACACAGCAGAGGAGGAGGAGGAGCAGAAAGAGGAGGAGGAGGAGGAGGAGGAGGAAGAAGACCTCAAAGAGAAGAAGAAAAATAAAACAAAAAGAAGGCCGGAGTCAATTAAAAGTGAGTGAAACTAAACCAGAAACGTTACCATGATAAACTGTCACTCCAGCACAGCAGCAGGTAGAACCAGGACCAGAACCAGAACATGTCGGCCTCACAGTCAGGGGCTCTCATCAGACCAGTTCACCACAGTGTGATTCTGTTTCATTTGAATGACTGTTAGATGATAATTAAAACTAATAATACACCAAAAAAGCAAAGATTATAGAAACGTCAGCAGAACAATGAATTGTTTTTCTAATAATTATCTTGCGACACCTCAGATCAACTCCAGGTTGGAACTTCCCTTTACCTAATTATTTTCAGGCCGGCTCAAATAATGACAGCAACATTATTACAACAATAATGAGATTCTAAGATCGTCTGAAAACCGTCAGCAGAGGGTGAAAATAAAATCAGGAGTCTGCAGCCATGCTAGCAGCTCTGTGAGGCTGCACTTAGACACAGTGGGGCTTTGAGCTAAATGCTAACATCAACATGCTAACATGCTAACAACGACAATGTTAACATGCTGATGTTTAGCAGGTCACCTTGGTCACCATAATAGTTAGCTAACTAATTAGCGCTAATCAGCACTGCTGATGGGAATGTCATTAGTTTTGCAGATATTTGGTCTCAAACCAAACTCTGGCCTCATCACTCCCCACAAGGAAACATCAAGCTCAGCACAGCAGGAAGTGGGCAGTGATGATACTAACTCCCCCCTAGGGGGATGTAGACTCAGGGGCTACAAGTGGATGCTGGGATGGAGGTGGGGCTACCAGGTGAGCAGTGTGGCAGCAGAAGTGAGCAGCGCGCTGAGGGCTTCAGTACACATGATGACGAGGATGGTTTGGATAGTATGTCATGTGAGTGCAGCAGTAGATCCCAGGCTTCACTTCATTAATGCTCAACAAGTCAGATAACTTCAGTCACAATGATGCATGTGTGGAGTTGTAAGTGACCATGTAGACAAACACAAACCAGTTGTGACAATCACATTCATCTTTACTCTGAATCCACAGCAGAGGGCTCACCGGTGACAACAGAAGACACAGAAACAGCTGTCTGTCCTCCGGCTGAAGACGGCAAGAACAAAAGCGTCACCTTAGAGACTGAGAACGAAACTGAAAGTGAGGAAACCAGTGAGGACGTGAAGCTGGAAACACTCACTGATGATCATCAGCAGGAGGAAACAGGGACGGAGGAGGAGGAGGAGGAGGAGGAGGAGGAAGGTCAGCTGGTGACAAAAGAGCAGCCATCAGAGCAACCTGAAGAAGAAACCGTTACTGAGCTTAAAGGGACAAAAGAAGAGGAGGAAGAGGAAGTAGAAGAAGAAGAAAAGGAAGAGGAAGAGCAGCAGGAAAGGCAAGAGAATATTGTAGAAGAGAGGGAGGCAGAAAGACAGATGATAAGCCAGGAAAACTCTGATCACCAGTACTCCAGTGGAGATTACAACCATCAGGCCAAAGAACCAACTGAGGAGGAGAGTAAGAGGGAGGGACAGGGAGAGGAGGAGGAGGAAGAAGAGGAGGAGGAAGAGGAGGAGGAGGAGGAGGAGGAGGAGGGAGAGGAGACGGAAATCCACCAAGAGGTGGACACTCCTTACACTTTGAGTCCACACACTCAGGGATCTGAAGCCGAGGTGTCACTCAGGGAAGAAAAGGTCAGCACCCCCATGACTGAGGAAGAGGGGGAGGATGAAGAACAGGAGGAGGAGAGAGAGGAAGAGGAGGACGAGAGGCAGGGCAGGGAAGCAGGCGAGGTGGTGGAGGAGGAAGAGGAGGACCGCGACTCCAGCAAAGCCTCTCCAACCACAGTGGTCATAGAAGTGCGTTCTGAGGAAGATGATGATGAGGATGATGAGGAGGAGGAGGAAGAGGAGGAAGAAGAGGAGGACGAGGAGGACGAGGAGGAGGAAGGAGAGGAGCAGGATCGTGTCTCAGAGGGCTCAGGAATCACGGACGACTCAGAGAACTGGGATATGACTCGGGGGAACCTGGGGCTGCTGGAGCAGGCCATCGCCCTGAAGGCGGAGGAGGTGAAGGGGGGTCAGGAGGCCCAGAGCTCCCCGGACTACCATCCATACAGCACCTCCAGCCGGAGCTCCGAGCCCGCTGCCGCCGCGGCCGCTGCCGCTGCAGCCCGCCGCACCGCCCACTACAGCAAAGGTACACTTACTGTTCTGACAGTTCAGCAGCAGCATGGAACAGATATATTTATTATACATATATTATATTCAGTTAAATCATTATATTCATCAGAAAATCCATGTATTTTGTGTAGATTTGTTGATTCAATTTTGATAAAACTCCAAGACCAGTAAGACTATAGTGACACCAGGGCCAAAGACAGGAGTCCCCACTCCTCAGAGCATCAAAGAGAAGTCGCACTTTCATTCCTGTTCAGTGAGATTGTCTGTAAACGATGTTTCCCAGCATGAATTGAAGCTGCTATAATCACACTAGCTAGGTGCTTTTCACTGGACCGTGACTCTCCACACTGCTGGGAATAACATTTCGGTTGTGTTTATTTCTTGGCTCTAAAAGTAGTGACAATACATTGAGTCAACAGGAGTAGGAACTACAGGAGTCATCCTATAAAATGTCCACCAGTGATGAATGAAAATTCCCCACAGGCTCCCAAACCCCCCCAATTCTGCCTTTCTGTCCATCTTATCACTGGCTCCCATTCCTCCACTACTGGTACTAGTTCGAGGTGGGTGTATCGATACCTAAACCATCAATACCACCAATACTTTAGGTCTTTAGGAGTATTGGTACTTGTGTTAATAGTATCAATACCAAAAAGCTGGAAATATCTGACATCAGACCATGTTCTGGCACATGAATACTGTGTGCTCTGCAGCGGCCAGCTTTTTATTCAGCAGTAAAAACTGTGTTGTGTTTGAACCTCCGTGTGATGAAGTCATGAACAAAGCTGCTGCCAAGGAAAATGTATCCTGAGACTTAATGATGTACTCATAGTACAACATAGTACATGGGCTGATTTAATAATAAAAGGTATTTCATCAGTGGTTCTGGTGTTATCTGGGTCAGAACCAGATGTTTGTTCTACTTACTGATGTGCTTTTATCCATTATTGCTGCCATCTGAATCACACCCTCCTGTATGCAGAGAAGAAGGAAGTGAAGTGTCCGACCCCAGGGTGTGATGGGACAGGTCATGTGACTGGGCTGTACCCTCACCATCGCAGTCTATCTGGATGTCCTCACAAAGACAGAATCCCTCCAGAGAGTGAGTACACATCACCAGTGGACACATGGGACACTCCTGATAGTTATAGCTAAAGTTATATTATTATAGTACCACTGCTACTTCCTTCTGTCGTACTAATACTACTACTTTTACTGCCACTACTGCTTTTTCCACTACTGTGTGCATTTCACAAAGACTCTTATTACTGCTGTGTGTCTGTAGTTCTGGCCATGCATGAGAACGTCCTGAAGTGTCCGACTCCTGGCTGCACAGGCCAAGGCCATGTCAACAGTAACCGCAACACACACCGCAGGTTAAAGAAACACCGAGCACACACACACACACACACACACACACACACACGTGTGTGTGTGAACATATGCAAGATATTCTGTCTCATACAGACAAGGATTATTAGCTGTATTTTGAATTTTGAGGTGATTTTGAGGATTTTTCTTTTAGTTCTGATTTCATTATGTCATACATTGATCTTTGTATGTAGTTTATAGTTTGGCAGCATTTCAGTTGTCAATAATGGTCTGAATGTAGCTTTGGAGTCAAATTCTGGTATAATTAGCATGGAAATTACCAAAAATAAGAATTGTATATTTGCGCAAAATATTGAGTAGAAGTAGAACCAATCTCATCTAATACTACTAACGAATACTTACACTGTCTTTAGAAGGCTTATCAATACTTCAAACTCCCGTCTACCTGCTCATGTGAGTTGTTATATTATTATTAATGGCAAACATCTGGACGTGTCTCCCTGTCAGTCTGTCCGGCTGTCCACTCGCAGCAGCAGCTAAGCTGAATAAGACCCAGGACAAGCAGGTTCATTTACAGGCTTCACCCAGTGAAGCTTCCTCCATCTCTGACAGAGTGCTCAGGTGAGACATGCAAGCCCGGTGTTCCAGCTCAGCTAGTAATGCATAGATTTATACATGTGTGTCCACGACGCTATAGGGACGATGCATAACTAATGGCTTCTCCTCCAGGCCCATGTGTTTTGTGAAACAGCTGGAGATCCCTCAGTATGGCAGCTACCGGCCCAACGCAGTGACCACCACGCCTCGAGCTAACCTGGCCAAGGAGCTGGAGAAATACTCCAAGGTGTCTTTTGACTATGCAAGCTTTGATGTCCAGGTGTTTGGAAAGCGTATGCTCATTCCAAAGACCCCCAGCAGCACTGAAACATCACCCAAAGCCTTCAAACGTAAGGCCCACACACTTGACTTACAGATTCTTCTTCTTTGGTTTTGTATGCTATCTTCTATTGATTCTCATGCACAAATGATTGTAATGTGCGAGTACTCTGTGCCCGAGTCTGAACATTACTGTGAGGTTATGATAACACACACAGTAATGCAAGCATTGTAAACAAGAAGTCCTGATATTACTGTAACTACCAGCAGCAGCCATGTAAGCCACATGTAGCACGCATCCAGCGCAGCAGTCTGCTCTCTTGCTCTTGATCCAGTCGATTCCTTCTGCTTCTTTCCCACACAGCTAAATCATTCCCTAAGGCCTCCTCCCCCAGTCACAGTGTGTCAGGGGGCTTTTCTAAGAGCGCCTCGTCCTCCACTGGTTATGACTATAGCCAAGATGCAGAAGCAGCCCACATGGCAGCAACAGCCATCCTCAACCTGTCCACCCGCTGCTGGGAGAGACCAGAGACCCTCAGCACCAAGCCCAGGGACCCCTGCACCAAGGTACTTTGATTCAGACAGAGTCCGGTTCATCAGTGCACAGTGTATCATGTCCTCTGATGTTCTGGTCCCTTCAGTGTCGCTGACTCTGATCTGAACCCTGCAGGAGTCGGACATTGAAGTGGACGAGAATGGGACCTTGGACCTCAGCATGAAGAAGACCAAGAGAGAGGGCATGCAACCTCCAGAGCCTTCATCCTCCTCATCTTCATCTTCTCAACACATTGGTGCCCCCTTGCCTCAGGGCCACACTCAGCCAGAGTGGGAGGGGCCGCTGGACTTCACCAAACCAAGTGGAGTCAAAGAGGAAGACCATGAAGAGGTACTGAACACTGAAATGACTGTGAGGAAAGTGATGATGATGTCATCACACTGTACCTGTGGGTACCTGATGTTTCACCTTTCTTCAGGTGGAGTACACGGCTCCCTCATACACCTCATCTGATGGTGAGGAAGAGGACCAGGAGAACCTGGAGGACAGGAAGTACCCTGGTGAAGTCACCACCACCAGCTTCAAGGTCAAGCTTCAGCCCAAAGACAGCAAAAAAGAGGTTCTTGTGTAAGTCACAACTTTGATCATACTTATTTAATTGTAGCTTGTATTAACTGATGCCCATAAGAGACTTTCTGAGTTAGATGAGATGGAACATTAATATTGTTCAAGGAGGTGAACTGGCACCTCTCCAGCTACCAGTCCACGCTCCATACTGAGGTCCGTGTTCCAAGCCAAGTCCCTACGGACTGAGCTTCTGCCAGCCAAAGTATTTCTTGTTCTATATTTTCAATGCAGTATTTTTAACCTTCACACATCCTACTCTGCAGTGACACATACCTGAGCTGTTGGCTGATGTGAACTCTTGAATGTTTCCATCTCAGATGACCTGAACAAATGATATTCAGTACTGAAAGCCTAAATTGTGGAACAAAGCCAGTTTATACTGTATACATCAGTATAATGACCCTCTTCAGAGGCAGTGGACTGATCTGTGAGTGTGTGTCCTAGATGTCCCACCCCGGGCTGTGATGGCAGTGGACACATCACTGGCAACTACGCATCACATCGAAGGTAAGACCTGCACTCTGACTGGGAAATGATAAGCAGTATGTTGACTTTACAAATCAATGGTGTGACTGCACTGACAGCCGATTTGTTGAGGTTAAAGTATGATTTTATTTTGACCTCTGCTCCAAACACTGATTCTGACCAGAATCATTTTAGAAACAAAAGGAGAATGATTTTGTAAATTTGACCGCTTTTTTCCAGTTTGATGATTTGTTTGTGGAAAAAGTCGGCAAAATTACAAGTTCTACTAAATCCTACTTCCTGGAAAGACTCTACAAATCAGATTCCAGCCTGTGGAAATGTAGATAAGCATGACACAGAGCTTGAATTAGGCCAGTACTCACCAGTACAGAGTCCTGATTTCTGCCCCACTACTTGTCTTTCAGTAGCGCCACTTTCTAATGAATGTAGGTTCGGTAGTTCTGTAGGTGTAGTTACTGTAAGTGTCGGATCACAACAGGTCCATTTTCTGCTCAAACAAGCCACAAGCAGGCAAAGTGTGCAGCTGTGTTAAGTACAATATGTTGGAAGTTGGAAAGCTGGTGGATAAGAGCATATAAGCCTATAAAAGCCTCTGTCCATACAGCCTGTGCAGAGGCAGGCTGGATCATTGATGTACATTGATGTTACAAATTAATCAATTAGTCAAATTAATAATTCTTGCACCCAAATCCTGCATGTACATGATTTGTAGGCTGTTGGTTCAGAGTAGAGTCATGACAGACACACTGCTCTCTTCTGTTTAACCCCATGAGGAAAACTTAGTATGAACATGAAGTCTAGAGATGTTCTAGAGACAAACAAGGCCTTGGTTCTTATAGTTGGAAGAACTTGTCCGCAGGTCTCTTTAAAGAGTCCAAATAGATGAGTTAATGTGCCAGCTGTTCAGATGATGTAGCAGTAAAATAATCTGCTGGAATTCAAAAGGCCTCTTCAGTTGTAATGAGAGAGCTGCTGTAACAGTATCAGCACCTTCACTGGCTCAGACACCTGACCAGGTGAACATGACACTCACCTGTGGTCACTGTATGGGCCATCTGCTGAGGGTTTCCCACCTGTCATTAGAACTAAAGAGGCCTTTCAGATCAACAGCGTTTCATTTACACCTGATATCATGAGATGACTCTACACACACACACACACACACACACACACACACACACACACACACACACACATCTATGGTTGGTTATTACAGGACTTTAGAGATCAGATAGTAAAATACTTCCTGTCCTCCCTGTGTGTGTGCTGCCCAGTCCTGTCCTGGCTCTGTAGTCCAGTTCAGGTTCTGGCTCTTTCCTTCACTCATACTCAGACATCCTGTTCTCAGTCTGGTTTTCTGACGTTCTCTCTCTAACTATCTTCCAGTCTGTCAGGCTGTCCTCTTGCTGATAAATCACTTCGGACCCTCATGGCTGCCCACACAGCTGAACTAAAGTATGTCTGCTTTCTCCTGTCTCTCACCTCCAACATGTTCACTGAGCACTCAGTCTGCAGCTACAGCTCTGTCCCTGCTCTCCTTTTAACACTAATAGAAAGTAGTCTAAATCAATCATCATTAAGTCCAATATTGAACAATCAAAACCAAAAACAATGAGCCCTGCTTATTTAGTGAGGAAAACTGGTTTCTGCCTGCAGTCTGCTGCTAATGTAAAGCTGTGGAGTGAAAGAGCGTCTGTGTGTGTCTCAGGTGTCCGACTCCAGGTTGTGATGGATCAGGCCACATCACTGGAAACTACGCTTCACACAGAAGGTAGGAGCTCCTTTCCTGTCCCCTGCTGTCCCACCATGCACTCTGTACAGACTGTGATGCTCCCTCTCTCTTTATCTGTGCCAGTCTGTCCGGATGCCCCCGAGCCAAGAAAGGTGGGGTCAAATTAACCCCCACCAAGGATGACAAGGAAGACTCAGAGCTGTTGAGGTGAGCAACAGAAGCTCATTAGCTCTTACCAAACGGCCCCACGGCTGTTACATGTGTACATTTCACTCAACACCAAATTGGGATGGATGCATCTATCTTGTTTTGGCCTCTTGACACTGACATCCAGTGATTCTGTGCTCTCTGCCTGTCTCCAGGTGTCCAGTTCCTGGCTGTGACAGTCTGGGCCACATCAGTGGGAAGTACGCCACCCACCGCAGTGCCTACGGCTGTCCACTGGCAGCACGTCGGCAAAAGGAAGGTCTTCTTAACGGCACTCCCTTCTCCTGGAAGGCCTTCAAGACTGAGGGACCGACCTGCCCCACTCCGGGCTGCGACGGCTCCGGACACGCTAACGGCAGTTTCCTGACACACCGCAGGTATTCTGAACATGTCGGGGTCATCCTTAGTTTTCTGGTATAAAGACTAATAGACCCGTATCTTTGTACATCAGGACAACTGGTTTGTTGTGTCCTCAGTTTTCTCTCACAATGTATAAACAAATAAAATATGAACTCATACACTGTATAGCTGAAAGCTGTAATGTGTAGTGTGTGATCCTGATCAGCTGCTCCTCTCAGTCTTTCAGGTTGTCCCAGAGCGTCTGCCAATAAGAAGCGAGCCAAGTTCCCCGGAGACGAGTATATCACTGCAAAGTTCAGAGCCAGTGATGGTAAGAGACGCTACTTCTGCCTGACAGCATGTCCCACATGTCTCCCAAACTTTTATTACTAATGCTAAGACATGGAGACACCAAAATTTCAACATTCAACACATAACATGCACTGACTCACAGATAGCAGCCCATGCAGCAGGTCACTGACAGCCAGAGTAACTGTTATTTGTGCTACCTGTGCTGTTGTTGCTCTCACTCAGTTCTGGACAACGATGAGGACATCAAGCAGCTCAACACTGAGATTAACGAGCTGCACGAGTCCAACTCAGAGATGGAGGCCGACATGATGAACCTGCAAACACAGGTGAGCTCAGCTGCTCACTGCAAGAAAAAAGTGTAAAAGTGTGGACAGTGAATATTTCGGCTTGTATTGTCAAGCACTCTGCTTCAGGACTGTGTTGTGGGTCTGTCTCTGCTTCAGATCTCTTCAATGGAGAAGAACCTGCAGAGCATGGAGGAGGAGAACAAACAGATTGAGGACCGGAATGAGGCCTTGTTCCTGGAGCTCTCTGGCCTGAGTCAGGCCCTGATCCGCAGCCTGGCCAACATCCGCCTGCCCACCATGGTGAGTACACAGTGTTTCCTGGTTTGTTTTAAAAGAGGACAAACTAGGAGGAAATAATGCCCTTGAGGTGATCCTCTGACTTTTCATCTGGCGCCATCATCAGGTCAAAATGTTAATGTGTCCAATACTTTGGTTTATGACCAAATACCTGCAGAACTAAAGACATTCCCATCAGATTCAGCTGGACTCTGTGTTTATTGCTAATTAGCTAATGTTAGCATGCTCACACTAAGATGTGTTAGCATTTAGGTCAAAGCACCGCTGTGCCTCATAGAGACATTAGAGAGAGACATTAGAACACCAGTGACTTGTGGCCCTACTGGGACTTGAGCCGAGTGTCACTTGAAGCTATCTAAGGGTATCTTTGCTCAGATGAAACCAGTGAGCCCAGTCAGTGTGGTAACATGATCTATATAAAAGATTAGATCAATAAATCTCAAACACAATAAACAGTCAGCAGGTCTAACATGAGCTATCTGAGTCTAGAGTCCTAAAACCATCTACACAGTAAAACTCTCCTTTTCTATCCACCTGGTCCACTGGGTAACTTGAGACTCACCTGTCTTGACTTGGGACTTGACTTGGGATGTTGAAGCATACATGTGACCTGCAAAACAAAGACCTTCTCCCACCTCTGATTTAGTCACAGCAAATTCTTTTTAATTGAGACTTGACTCTTTAAGACTAAAGACTCTTTAAGACTTGACACTTACTGGACTTACAGAATCAAAACATCCTCAAATGGATCAGGAGGTAGAGCGGGTTGTCCACTGATCCCCAGCTCCTCCTGTCAGTGTCCTTGAGCAACACACTGAACCCCAATTGGTTGGCCAGCACCCTGCGTGGTAGCTCACTGCCATCGGTGTGTCAGTGTGTGTGAACGGGTGAATGAGAGGCAGAAATTGTGTTTTGGATAAATGCAGGCTAAATAAGCTCAGAACCAGAGGTCTCCAACCACAGTTCAGAGCTGCAGTTTGGATTACTGCTTTTTAAAAACGAGTATACAACTTGATTTTTCTTGAGTCTGAGGTGAAAATGTCCAGCAGCACATCATGTGCTCAACTGTGACTAGTATTGTTTTATTCTGTGTGTAAGTAGAAGTTCACTCCTCAAACTCTCACTCTGAAAAGACTCACCCGACTTGACTGAAACTTTGTGGACAGGATTTGTAACTTTTGGACTTGTGTGTGTTCAGCAGGAGCCAGTGTCAGAGCAGAACTTCGACAGCTACGTGGAAACCCTGACCCACATGTTTACCAATAAAGACTGCTTCCAGAACCCTGAGAACCGGGCTCTGCTCGAGTCCATCAACCAGGCGGTGAAGGGCATCGAGGTGTGACGGACAAGAGGAGGGCAGGGGGCGGGGCATCACAGTGACAGCACCAATCTTTCTTTCCAACCGTTTAGATCCTGTATGTAATTAATTCTCCTCATTTGGAACTTTGTCATCTGTTCTTTGCGTTTGTTTGCTGTTTGCATGTTGCTTTATGACGGTATGAGCGTGGACACATTAGGGTGTGGATGTAAAGTACACTGGAATCAAACTGTTACTGTGAGCATCTGCAGGTGTGACAGCGTGCACTATACAGCCTGAGCTGAGCAGATTCTTAGTTAGTGAACATATCCCGTCTCCATTCAATAACGTTGATCGTATTCTATATGAGCATAGTGATGTTGCACCTCCAGGACTAGTTTGTAGATTCATTCTTACTATTGCTGTGTAACTATTTAAGTCCCCTGCAAATGTTGGTTTAATAACTTATTTATTCATGTCTGCTGTATTATTTATATTGGCCTATTTATTATCATTATCTATTTATTAAGTTTATTTCTTATTTCAAAATGCTACCTGAGAAGATTTTAAACAGTAACCAAGAGAAGGGAATCATTTCCTCTGCATTGCTGAACAAAGAGGAAATATTTTAAGATATCACCTATGAATTCTTTTATATATCTTATTATTTATTTAAAATACTGGGATCTTTTTAAGTGCAAATATTTTGTAACTGAAAGTTTTTTAATAATTTTCTAAAGATTTGTTTTTTTTTTGGTGCTTCTGTTTATATGATTTTCCTTTTTATTTTCACAAACTATTTTGAGTACATTGCAATACACTGGGAATATTGAGCTGCACATATTTGGTATTTATTTGGTGATGAAGAACAAAGTGATGGTGAATATTTATTTTGTATTGTCTGTGTTAATGATGGCTGTGTATGGATTAGTCTTTAAGTTGCTCTTGAAATAAAGGTTAACCCGTAGTAAATGTGGACGGGACTGATTGTATTTCTGTATTGACTCAAACTTTTACATACTAATAATTTCAGATGTATGACTGTCAGAAACATCAACCAGTTACATACTTTGAGTAAACAGATTATTTGTTGCTGTGGCAAAGTGTCACATACTGCTGCAATGTAAAGTTTGTCTTCACAGCATCTTTGTTATCTTGAAGCAGGAGAAGCCATTACCTGATCACTGATCAGTTCAAACCACACCACTACTCAGTCTCTTTATCCCTGTGGGATCAAAATCTAGTTTTGTGGTGTGGACCACCGCTACATTTATACAGTGTGCAGGTGAAGGCCTGTCTGGGTCTCTCATGTTGGAGGCAGACAGTATGGAGGATTGAAGGACCCCATCACTGCTCAATGATCACTTTATTTGTTCATCGTACTGAACTTTAAGTACAGATGAAAAAAGTCAAAACACAAACCAGTGAAACGACGTCATTTACTCATTTTAATGGTTAAAAAAATACTTCTTTGCGCAAAGACATAACAATAAGTCCCTGTCTGCTGAGGAAACAAGGGACTGAAACAATGATGGCCACCAACTGATGACAGGTGGAGCAAGATAAGATGAGGTAAATGTTTTTGAGGAGAGAAAACAAAAAAGGCACAATTTACAATCAATCATGCCCCAAATTCACAATAATAATAATAATAATAATAATAATAATAATATTATATCAGTACAGCTAAAAAAAATCTGAAAATCTGCAGCAACAAAAAAATACAGACCAATTATATTATACAAGGCAAATCTTGCCTGTCAGGCTCCTCCTGTGTACTCTACCTAATCAGGCTTCTGTATACTGCGGAGCCCCCCAGTCCTTCTGCTGATACTGTACAGAGAGCAGTTCTACAGTGCACAGGGACTTACTATCTGACCACCAGACATGACACACACAGTTTAGAGGGACCGATGCAATCGTCATGGCAGAAGGCACCGCAGCCTTGGCACATGATCATGGCTTTGAGGCGGCACGAGCACTTGAGGGCCACCTCCTCAGCCGTACTGTCAGTAAAGGCCTGGATGCTCAGGGTGGTCTGGCTGGAGGCCAAGCGGGGGCGCAGCTGGAGCACGCCATCCGCCATGCTCCGGGAGAAACTGCCGTTGTCCATCACTGAAACATTGGCTGTGTAGCTTACTCCTCCAACACCTCCACCTTGCTTGGGGAACTTCCCATACAGCTGGAAGGGAAGGGAGGAGGCAGAGGAGGAGGGAGAGGGGGAGGAGGAGGAGGGAGAGCCAGAGGAGTAGGGAGCTTTGCTGTACTCCTTCTTTGCCATCCTGGCTAAAGTCATCTCCATGTTGAGCAGTCCCTCCATCGCCCCTCCGCTCAGGTAGCCGTCCATAGAGCTCCCAGGCTCCTTTTTGGTAACTCTCATGGGTTTAATGGGGGAGGATTTGGCAAGAGCCTGGCAAGAGGGCCGTGCGCCAACTTCATTCTTTACAGTGGGTGCAGGAGACAGCTGCTGTTGGTGAGAGTGGGGGAGTTGAGACTGTGGGGGCCTCCAGTTGATCTTAATAGTAGGCACCACCTCCGTGGGACAGGGGTCTGCATGAGGAGGAGAGGGGCCATTAGGCATGGTCAGGTGTGATGGCTGGGGTCTGTCTGGAGTTGCCCCCTGTGAGGGCTGAGGACCATGAGAGTCTTTGCTAACTGCAGACTCCACAGCGGTCTGAGAGCTAAGGTCTGACTTACTTCTGTAGGACAAAGAACTGGAGGAGGATAAGGAGGTTGGAAGAGAGGTGATGACCGGGACAGCCCCGGGGGCCTGCTGGGACTGATACTGCAATGCGGCTGGGGCCTCCATCAGACAGGAGACTGGGCGGACTGTTGGAGATTTGTTGTGGATCTGAGAGGCTGCAGTCAGTTCTGGGCTAGGAGACTGGGCTGAGACCTCAGGCCTGTTACGTGGCCCTGGGGTCCTTACTACTGGTGGTCTGGGTTGGGGTCCTGGCAATCGGTTGATCTCCAGCCTGTTGGCAGAGTGTGAGGGCAGAACTTTCTCCAGGGGCAGGCTGCCCTGTAGTAGCTGAGTTACCAAAGGGTTGTTGGCCTCCACACTGGACACTGGTCTGGCTGAGCTGGCCAGTCTCTTGGAGGCAGCTGCAGCAGTTGGGTAAGTGATAGACGTCTTTAAACCTCCACGACATTCCTCTTCAGCAGAGCGTTGTCTGGAGACTCTACAATCATCTCCAGGCTCCATTTTGACCACAACATTGGCATCCCTGAGCCCCTGCTGGTGGGCTGTGGGGAGAGACTGGTGGTCCTGTGAATGGGAGCGGCTGTACGTAGGGTGAGGCAGGCCATTGGGGAAACAAGGCTGAATGACGGTCTGACCTTGGCGGGTGGACACGTGGGCCTGGATGACTGGCTGTTGGTTCTGAGGAGGAGGGCTGCAGATGACCAGCTGGCCGTTTCTCTGGGTGCTCAGTTGGGGGCACCAGTCCTGGTCAGGCTGCTGCTGCTCATCCTCCTGGCTCTCATTCTCACAGTCCGAAGCTGTTTCAGTAGAGTCGCTATGTGTCCCAGCCTCGTCGTCTTTCTCTCCGACAGAGGAGTCCACATGCTGGGGAGAGGATGCATCTGTTTCCTGTCTCTCTGTAGCTGAGTGAGAGAATACATCTTGGGGGTCCACATGGTGGGAACCATGCTGGATAATACCACCCAGTCCAGCCTCCTTCCCTTGTACCTGCTCTCTGGGCTGACAGGAACTGGCCAACGTCTGAATAACGTCCACACCCTGAGCCCCGAACCTGGGAAGGGAATCTGGGATGGAAGTTGGGGCCAGTGAGGGTTTTTCACAACCCCAATCTGCCCTCTCTGAGGGGGCAGCAGCAGACTCAGGCACCTGACTTTGCCTGGCTGGCTGGATGGCCAAAGACTCGGATAGAGTGTCAGGCTCTGGAGAGGATGAGTCAGTTGCCTTGTCTGTGAGTCCATTGGAGGAGTTCTCTGCACTGGCTGATGTTGCTTTTATTTCCTCTCCAGTCTCTGCCCCCCCAGCTGACTCCTCTCGAGGAGGGCTTGGGGTCTGTGGGAGCTCCAAGGACATGGAGGTTGATGTAGTGGACAGGGAAGGGGAAGGCTGGGGCGTGGGCTCTACATTGAGAAGCTGTAGTTGTGTTCCAGACGAATTAGCGCCTGAAGACGATCCCTGCTCCTCCATCCCACCACCTCCCCTTCTTCCACTTCCACCTCCTCCTCCCCCTCCTCCTCCTCCGGGCTCGATAGGTCCTGGATGCTCTCGCGCTCGTCGTCCATTGCTGCTATTCGGTAGCCCAGCAGCAGGCCGCAGCCTGACCCTGGCCGGTCCTGCCCCGTCGCCAGTGGCTGCAACAGCAGCAGCGGCCTCGCGTTGGGCCCGGGCTTGCTGGGCGCGGGCTTTGATGTCCGCCAGGGTGCGCGCGCCCCCCGTCCCCGACCGCCGCGAGCCCTCGCCGGGGGGCACGATCCGGGGGCAGATCTGGTAGGTGGGGTGCCCTTTGACCCAGGGAGGTTTGATTCTGGACAGTTGAATCTGAGAGAGAGACAGTGGGTCAAACTTTATCTGCATAACAACTCATTTCGAACAAGCAAATTATTTTTGTGAGCAAATCTTGTGAACAGATAAGGAGCTTTGAGGTTTATGCAACAAAGTCTTACCCGGATAGGCGGCACCTTGGGCTCCTCTGTTGTCGGCTGCGGCTTCTCCGAACGGACACTGTCAATTGTGGTACGAAAGGACTGACGGTCGTCGAGCCGCGGCCTCTTTTCGGGGAAGCTGGAGAAGGCCTGAGTCTCATCTGGCTTTCTCTTCTGCTCCTTGGGCTGGGCGCTGGGTACAGGGGTGGTGGCTGGGCTGGCTGAGGGGCTGCTCTCACGGCTGCTGGTGGCGGTACCCCCTGTGATGGAGGTGACCACTGAGGCAGTGTCATCCAGGGGATCAGCGACTGCGGCACTGGAGGACGCTGAGGAGGATGAAGAAGAGTCCAGGCCTATGGTAAAAGCTCCCTGTCTATCAGATGGTGAGGAGGCGGGTGAGGAGGCAGACGAAGAAGAGGAGGAGGAGGAAGAAGGGGAGGAGGTGGAAGCCAGTACAGGTGCTGTCTCCTCTGGGAGCAGGCGGGCCGTAACTTCGGGGTCTTCGTTTGCGCTGGTGGAGGCTGGGCTGGGGCTGGGGCTGGGAGTGGGAGTGGGAGTAGGAGTGAGAGTAGGAGTGGGAGTGGGAGTGGGGGCTGGCAATGTGACTGGCTCCGGAGTGGGAGAAGGCTTTGGCTCCATGGAGGTACTCTCAGCTGGGAGCTCCACACCACACTCAGCCTGCAGCACCACCTCGCCTTGAACCACCGTGTTGTCGGACATGGGAGAGCCAATAGAGACTGCTGAAATGTCCAGTGCAGCACTGGCCTCAGCTGCTTCTGCACACTGCAGGGCTGGAGGAGTGGCCTTGCAGAGGGTCCTGCGGGCCCTGCGGCGGAGGTCAGCCCGCGTGCGTCTCCTCATCCTTCCGTCTCTCCTCCGCCGACCCACGCTGCGTCTCTTGGGGGCACCAGTTGCAACCACAGCCACATCACTATCCAGCACACTGGCTGCAACTTCACTGGCTTCACTCATGGTAAGCTTTAGGGACTCCTCTTGCGTCAGGCCGGACCTGCAGGTTAACAAACTACGTTATAGTACATTGTGGAAACACTGACGTTTGTCTGAATATCACAGCGGCCATGTCTGATGAAGGTCATACTCCAGATGGAAAACAGCAAAGGGGATGGAAATGAAACATGCGGTCAAAAATAAATATCTACCTCAAGGTTTTTCTAAATAATACTATTGACACTTGTACAGTCAATGTTAACAATATTCTTCTATTCTAACTTGTGAACCTCCCCAAATATGACCTAATAAGGCTGCTGTGTGAACAGTGAATTCGGACATGGGTGAAATGGGTTGGCTCTTACTTTTGCCCGTGATACTCTTCAAAAAACTTTTCCTTCCACGCCTCTACCTTCTTCTCTTTCTCCATTTCCTGCCGGAAACGCACCTGCATCTCGTGGGTGAACTCACCTAAATGGGTCAAACACGGGAAGGTTTAAAAGAGAAGCTCCACAACTGAACTTTTTAAAGCGTAAACCAGTATAATTTTCAGTATGAACCAGACTTAGCTGCCTTTCACTTGTTAATATAAGCAGCTGGTGTTCAGTTGTAGAAATGTTCCAGGGTAGTGCTACCATCAGAAGTATAAAGATCGGCCAGGAAGTGGTTTGTGTTGTGTATTTCTACACCGTACAGCCTTCTTTTCATTCACACCATGTGAGGAATGCTGGAGCACATTGTTGCCTTTTGGTAATTGGGGTTCTTGCTGGGATTTCGCTGCTGGTATTTATGATTTCCTCACCTTCTTCATAACAATGTTTTGGTTCCTTCCCCACAGTAATCAAAACATTCCCATTGGGTCTCATCTAATCTCAGTAAAATGTGGCTGCTTGTCCATGACTGATCAATCACTTACCCTCAGCCAGCCTCTCTTTCCAGCTCTGGGAGGCATGAGTGAAGAACTCATTGTTGAGAGCTGAACTACTCAGTCTGGCCATACCATCAGGTCCAATCTGTAAGGAGAGAGGACACAATGTACATATGGCAGTAAAACAGTGACTACACCTGAGGAAGCCTTTGCCTCATGCACATCAAATTGGCCCTAAAAATGACAAAACAAGTCCTGTATTTCACAGTGTGTGCGACTGAACTGAGCTTCACTAAACTGAGCTAACAACATTTCAGATTATGGAAAGGGAGGGACAACACTTCTTGTTTGTGATTGGACCAAACCCAAGTTAATTCAGAGTTTATTCAATGGATGTGTTAAGGGGGGCGGTGCTAGATTGGATCAACCAGAGGGATGCGCTAAACTCTACGCTGCTGTGATTGGTTGTTTCGCTGTCAGGCAACTGATTACACTCTGGGCATGTTTAAGGCCAGTTCAGACCAAAGATTCACAACAAGACACAAAAATCGTTTTAGAACATTGCAGGGAAAAGTTGCAGTGGTATGATCTGGCCCATCTCAGCTCGACTCAAGCCGGCTGATGGCGCCGGCTGATGCCGCCACCTGTGACTCAGCTTGTCAAGTCGCCAGTGGCTGGTTTTAGAACGTAAGGCACGTCACCTGTTTCAACAGCCAATCAGCTCGTAGCGAAGTCAGCTGGTCATCTCTGACAAAATGTCCACGGTCTTTTCATTGTCCAACAATTCAGATTGCAGGTTGGCATTCTAATAGCACACTAACTAGACTAACATCTATCAAGCACACATCAAAAGGTGATGCCCAGGTAGAGCAGGGTTCCATCTTTGGGACTTATTAACAGCAATTCAGGACACTTGAATGGCAAATCAAATTCAAATGCCACAATTTTGAGTGAGCAATGGTCTGTGATGTTGACTCCTGCTGCTGCGCTAAAAATCCAAAATACTGGTTTTATTCTTTTCTTATTTGTAATTCTGTGTGTGATAGTTATGTTAGAGGATGCAACATCACTCTGAGGATAAAGTGTAATGTCAGAAAAACAACACACCTGTCGGTCCACCTCTGGTAGCAACTGCAGCAGCTGCTGCTGCGAGTGTGTGGGGAAGGCTGAGAAGGTCCGCACATTGATGAGGGCTCTGATGTTGGTGTTGACCAGGATGGAGCCTGGTGTTTCAAAGTCTACATCCACCCCTCCTCGACTCCTCTTCATGGGCCCTGCCACAGCAAAAACCACACGTTTAACTGAGCCGCTCTGCCTGATGCTAAATCTATTTGCAGCTTCATGCAGCTGAGCACCAAAGACCACACCCACACACTCACACAGGGGATTTTACAAGATATCTTGCCTTCAGATAGTCGGTGAATGGACTCAATAATTTATTGTTTTATCAGTATGTTTCCATCTTCAGGATATTGCTGAGGTCTGACCAGTCAGGCCCACCAGCATTCTGAATTCTGACTTTCATTCCTGGTGTGTAGTTAATGCCACTGTTCTCAGGACAAAAGAGTGCTTCTTACCTGAGGGGACGTGCTCTCCGTTCACTTTAAGAGGGGTGAGGACAACACGAGGCATCATGACGGCTTTCTTCCTCTGCCTCCCTGACTGCAACAACAACAGGTAGAGACAGCACAGTTCTTCAGTCAGTATGTTAAGCAGCACTGTTTTCCTGTCCCTCTACAGATCAAATCCAAAAGCATGGCTAATGATTGAGGGGCCTTTCACACCTGCCTCGTTTGGTCCAGACTTTCCAGTTTCATCTGAACCATGATTACAGGTGTGAAACCTCCCCCGGACCATGGTCTGGACCAGACAGCCGAACCAGATCAAACTGAACCATGGTTTGGTTTGTTTCTAGTGTGAAAACATTTTTGGATGGTTCAGATTTTCAGACCAGTTACAGGAAGTGGCAGGCTGTGGTCAGAACCGGAAAAGGGAAAAACAACGCAACAAAACAAAATGAGCCGCGGCAGCACATGAGGGTAGAGGAGGAGACCAAATGTTTAAATTAACATTGACTAATAATATTATTGTAGCAGCAACAAAATGAATCTGTTCTCCATTCATTCAAACTGTGATAGAAAGCGACCTGCCGAATGGACAACACAGCGACGCCAGGCGCACGCCCATTTACAAACCAATTAAATGCAAGTATAGAGACGCAGCTCACATAGGTGATGACGTCAGGACGTAGGTACTTCATGTGTAGTTCTGTAGTGCGCTGCATAATTGCAATGTGAAACCAAAACTAACCGGACCAAATGTAACAAAAACGCAAACCTTGTTTGGGACTTTCAGGTGAGAAAAGGCCCTTAAACTCTCCTTCAGGAGTAAACACTACTCACATTCAACTCTGAAACAAACTGCTATCAAATCCTTTACTAATCAACACGTTATAATTTCCATTGTAAACATGGAGCAGCCAGTGGCTTCATGCAGGGTGCTGACCTGTCTCGAGCGGCTCAGTCTGGTCTGGGCGTGTTGAGCATGTTGGGTCTGCTGTGCGTCTGTACGTCCCTGCTGTCCTGCTGCCCTGCTGAGGCGGGTCTGAGGCTGGCTGGGAGTCTGCAGCTCTGTTGAACAGGAGGCGCTGGACGAGCTCTCATCCACCGAGGCTTCAGGACCGGGAAAAACACATTTACAACTCCACACGTCAAAACACATTTCTAAATGGCAGAGATACTCTATAAACATGATGGGTGTGCAAAAAAACCATAACAGACACATGCTGCTCTTCCTGAAACTCACCTTTATCTCCCAACTTTGACTCAAGTTGGGAGATCGTAAAACAAGCTGCTTTCCTCGACCATGCATTCGGCCAAGCTCAGTGTTACACACACACACACACACACACTGTGGAAGGAACATGGGCACAGAGTGCCACTGATCCAACAGCAATCTAACAGAGAACCCCTACTGCTGTGCATGTTGTCATCACTACAACCTCAGGAATTATTTACCTCAATATTTCATGAAAGGCCATTTTGGACTTTATGAATGTTTACAATGTTTGTGCATATATACACTGACACAGGTATGTTGGCAATCTCGCTGGTGGTTTTAATGCTTAGGCACATTTGTTTGGCTACTTGTATGCACAAATGAGAGGAAGCCGGTACAGACTGAAATCACCAAGACATTCAGTGCAAGAATTACCCCCACTGGCATTTCTAAACTGGAGATGGAGCGTCACTTCTGATTAGACCCTCATCTACTAACTAAGCTGACCATGAAACGGGATGCTTCAAGATCCGGGTGGCTTACCACCTCAGCTCTCCTGGGGGTAACCCTGCAAGTGGTTGGGAGGAGTTTCCTTCACATGGTGTCTATGCTGAGCGCTGTTGCTCTGGTTACGTCAGCAGCTAGAACCCCCCCCTCACGTAATCAAGGTGAGAACGGTAAGCGACACCTTTTACCGCACCACCATACTGTGATGGAAAAAACAGTCAAATTGTGCTTAACGCGACTAGCCCCCCATAATGGAAAAGCCCTACTGGAGAGGCCTCTGGTAATGACAGGTCACTGGTGTGTGGTGTTACCGTCATTGTCTCCGCTGGCAGCAGCAGTGGTCTCAGTGGAGTCGCAGCTCTCCTGCTCAGTTGCCTCACTGGGGCCGACCGGGGCCACGGCCGAGCCTGCTGCAGGGGTGCTGCTGCTGGAAGACGGGGTGGCGGTGCTGCCGGCCGGCTCTGTTGGTGTCTCCGACTCTGATGTGGTCTTTGTCCACTGGAGGGCATTCTTCTACAGAGTGTAAACAGTAGAGTTCTCATGTGAAGAACAGCAGTGTTCTCGGCATGTGTGATGCACATTAGAAGGTTTTCTCCTATCATCGGATTTTGTGGTCATGCATGAAATCCAATGCTACACCGAAGTTTTCAAAATAAGATGTGATTGAACAGGCTAGTTTTACCCTGTGGTGTATATATCCCGATAAGCAATTACAGACACCCATCAATGTTGGCTTCCTGTGGTGTCCATACTGATGTCATTGGATTATATGACATATGATGTGAAGAAACTCATAAAAAGCAATAGATTAGCTGACTAGTGTTACAAAAACACTAGTCTAACTGTGTATCTGCATCCTCTTTAGCAGCATCATTAACTAGAGCATCTCATCAATAAGTCGGTCAGCAGTTGGACTTCAGTAGAAAAGAACCTGTGGATTATCATGAGTAACTGTCAAATTGTTTTCACCAATTATGATGTAATGCAAACGGACATAAATGAGTTACAGCAGATCAGCAGAGTGCTGAGAGTGAAGACGGTCATGTTTGAGTACCTTGAGAGTGAACAGGCTCATCCGTCCAGGCAACTTGAAGAAGATGCTGTTCTTGACTCGGTCCCCCCTCACCTGGGAGTGCAGCATGGTGACCAGGCAGGCCAAAGGAGCTGTACCACTGCAAGCGCACACAGACACACATCAGACAGGATGTATGTGACACTGAGGTGACGTTTCATGCTGTATATTCACGTAATATTGTATATTTGCATCAATGTGATGAAGTACTTTGTTTTTGGCTAATCCACTGTGTTGCAGGTGTTAAACACCTGACAGTTTTGTCTTTGCTATATATGGTAGAAGTATATTGCTATCCAATGGAAAAGCCAATGGAACTCTACTATATTTAGAACTATAATTAAGCAACATAATACAATACAGCACTGAACAGACACTGCATGTTACTGTAAATACTCAATTTCTAAAGTTCTCAAATCTTCCTACTACAATGTCAAACTTCTAAAAGAAGATGATGTGAAGATGTGCGATGATCTGCTTTTCCAGAATATAATTGAAGATAAGATTATCTTGTGGCTAATATCACATTTCCAGTCTGATAAAAAGGACACCGTAATAATATCTTTCTCTTAAAAGTAATTTGTTTGTTCACTCACTTTGCAAATCATGTGTGGCTGTTCTGTTGCTGTGATCATTTCATTCACTTTATAACACTGTTCAGTCAGATCAAGGCTCATATGTGATCCGTGAACATGTCTAATCTTTGTCTACAAACAGCTAAGGGACTAACCCATCATGTGGAGTGCATTTACTTTGGTTCTCTGATCTTTGCCCTGATGCATGTGGGGCCAGTGAAACGCAAAATTTACTAAAGTACTGCGTACCGTTATTTCTCAGACAAAGATGGTTTCCTCAAGAGAAAATGCCTCTGAGGACTGTGAGTTTTTGCAGTGTGGGAAATCTTAAAGTAAATGAGGTTTGCATCACTTGACTTTCTGACAGCTATTTAGCAGCTAGCATGCTAGTTATCGAGTATAAACGGCACCAACTGGTGAACAGAAGTGGAAATCTTCCAGTTAAATGTTAAAGCCATACCATTTTTATTAACTTCAAAATAGAAGTTACTTTGGATTGACAGGGGAAGCCAATGCTTCTTGTCAATTGACAAATTGATCAAGATACACTCGCTGGTTCTTTTCAGCTCCCATTTGAATCATCATCATTCATGAAACATGGCCACTATAACAATCACTGAGTGCATCCTTCAGGTGCAATGGTGTAATGTTTTCTACAGATACATTATTGTTGAGTGAGCAGAGGCCTTTATGAATAACAGAGAGAGGATGAAAAAGAGGAGAGGTGATAAGTGTCTATGGTCCTCCAACCTACCTCCTGTTCAGGGCAGCAGCAGGCCAAGTAGTCCGTGTAGAAGGAAATAAAAGACCTCAGTTAGAAACACATTCATTGACACGTTCAGCTGGTGTGTGATCAGTTCACTGACTACTAGAAATACTGGACAAATACTAAAGACAGTCAATTCTAACATGGGAATAAAAGTTAGGTCTACTTGTCTGACCCCAGACGAGAATAGTGCGGAACAACTAAAGTGTTACTGAGATGACAGAGTACCTCTAGTGTGAGTCCAGCTGCATATTACACAGCTTGTTATGTTTATCAGTCAAGAGGGCATCTACAGGAAGCAGTGATACACTGCTTTCATCCTGTAGCTCTACACAGAGGTTCAGCTCTGCCACACACTCCGAACAGCAAGTACTGCCATCAGCTTCAACACAACCGCTGTACACAACTCTGTGTGTGTGTGTGTGTGTGTGTGTGTGTGTGTGTGTGTGTGTGTGTGTGTGTGACCTCATTTCCTTCAGCCCCTTGGTCTGGATGACATGGAGGATTTGTTTGGGAGTCATTGGTGCATCAGAGAAGTTCTCCAACACCTGGAAAACATCCACATTGTTTTTACCACACAGACCGACGACACTGCTGCACTGTTGAAAAAAAACCCTGAATAACAAACAAATCCAGATCAATACGGACTCAAGAGAAACTGGACTCCTAATGATTGACAATCGACGATCCCAGAAATGGTCTTACAGCTATTTTAAAGAAGCAACTTGTTGCCAAAAATATCAAATTATTAGGGCGATGATTAAAAGTACAGAACGGAACTGGTACAGGTCTGGTACAGGACCTGAACCTGAACCAAAACCTGCATTACAACTAACTGAAGACCCACAGTCTTTACAGTAGAGTTCACCAACATCATCATCATCAACAGCAGAAGGGCCATGTCAGTCAGACAGACAGACAGAGAGAGAGAGAGACAGTGTCAATAGCAGAGGTTAATGAACCTGTTAAATACTCTTGATTCTGAATAGAAGCCAACTAATACTGAATTTTGAGGCCAATATGAATATTGATATTTAAAAACGTGTTGAATACAAATAATGTATGTAGTGAGCAGGAAATTTTACAGGTGTCACAAAACAGCAATTATAAGCATATTTTAAGTAGTAAACTAGACTGAAAATGAATTTAGCCTAAAAACAACAACAACACAAATATGAATGAAGGCCTTAAAACTTTGTTTAAATGAGAATAAACTATACTGCAGGTATATATATATACACACACACACACACACACACACACACACACACACACACACACGAGTGTGGTGTGGCCTGTATCATGAACATTAAGGGATTATTTTTATTTGATCTTTTTGTATTTCTCTACAGGAAGGCATTTCCAGCGACAATTGCCCCGCTTCTACGAGTGAATCAATATTTTAATCAATTTCATCAATAAGAGAATTCTGCTGCCCACAGTGCACAAGCACAGAATAACAAGACATTAAATAACTTTCATGAATTCCTCTTAGCTCACATGATGTACGTAAAGCGATTGATATTCCAACATTAAACCTTCAGCTGCTCTGACAGTTAGACAGCATGACAAGACTCTTTAAGAATAAACATTAATATAAATATAAGAAATATTAACATTTGATTTTGTTTTGCTGTTGCTGCAGATGGTGGAGCTGCTAATGTACTGAACTCTACAATCAGTGGCCACAACAGCTCAGCAATAAATTCTACTATTACTAAGATAATAATGCTCAGTTTTGACTGATGCTGTCAGAGACGTGTTCATTTATCTATATGTTTATTACCGAGGACAGGACTGCATTATATTGACGTATTTCTAATGTTTTGTACTACAACAGCACTACTTACTTCAGCAATATACATATAGTTAAATTAATACATATCTAGGAGTTTTAACAAAAAACTGTCCACTATAAGTACTTGAGAGGTGCACCTAATGAAGTGGCCGGCGGTGTATGGTGGGCTGCAGTTGTGAGTCCACTATGAGGAACATGAAACTGAATCCTTCCCATGTACTCCATCTGCAGTCAGAGTAAAATACGGCTATGCTTTCAAAACTGCCCAGCTCTACCTTTAATTGGCTGTCTGTGTCTAAACAAAAGGAGTGATATTAAGCATCACACCCATGGTTTGGAATGGATGTAACTGTACACTGACTGCTAAGAGACAGTCAATGTGATTTTCTGTTCATCTGAAAATTCTGATTTCTTTGTGGTTTCTCTGCACTTGTGTATGTTATATACCAGCCATATGAGTAAAAAGCAGCGGCCTACCAGGCCAAAACAGACCCATTAGCTAGTTAACCCCTTGCCCTCACCACAATCACACATTTACTAACCCGACATGTAGCCACCTGCTCAGGTGTCAGTTTGCATTTTAATTCATTAAATAAAGTTAATTTGATTTTATATGAAAATAGCCCCCACCCCCACCTCACCCCGCCAGTGTTTAACGTTTGCTTTTCAACTGTTTCATGCGACTTGTTTCCTACATATTAATGTTACTTCTCGTTGATCAGAGTCAGGTTTATTTACCAGGACTTATTTTAATTTCCTGCATCATTCGGAGCCAATGTGGATTCACAAGACATCTGAGCTAGTGGTTAACGTTAGCTGTTAGCTTTGCTAACGTTAGCGTGCATTATGGTAAACAACATTAGCTATTATTAAACGACTTAGGCGTTACATGAACGTTACGAGTTTGTCAATGCCACGTTTTACTGACTGGTTTGATCACATGGAGTGTATAAACTTGTCGTAGCGCTAGCGTTTCTTTTGAGGTGCTCAGATGGTAATTAGCGTAGAGCTAGCTAGCTTACTGCCTAGCAAACAAAGAGCTTAAAATAGGAGAGGTGGATGTTAGCGTGCTAGCCAGCGTTAGCATGTTGCGTTGCGTAGCTTTTTATGTCAGCAGCCAGTAAGACATGCAGCACATGTAAAATGTATCCCCCCAGTTATATTTAAACCAAACATAACCTGACTGCTGGCTAGCTTACTAGCTAGCTGATATTATGTGATAGCAGAGCCCAGGCTGTGGTCGTGAGGAGAATAGCCAAACACAACAACACATCTGGATCCATCACTTCACAATAATTCATACATAATTTACATGTAGCTAGTTAAATGTTTAAAATAGAGTGTTTACCATGCGAGCCGCCTCAGCCCAGGTCCGCTCCTTCTTTCTCTTTTGTTTGTCCTTCATTTCCTCTGCGCTGGTGTCTGCGGCTAGCCTGCTGTGTGTCTACAAAGCAACCTCAATACGATGGCGATTTAGCTGCTTAGCAAAATGGCTAACTACGTTCTAGGTTAACTATGTAGACCCAAAACAAGATGCTCCTTTTAGCTCGGGACGATGGTGTCTACTAGTTAGTGGTAATAGTCGCTACTGTGTCCGGTGCCTTGTCTAAAGTAGCTCAACACACATCATCTCTCTGTAGCACAGAAGCAACGTGAGTGCAGGGCTGGCTGTGGTGCTGCTGCAGGACAAGCCTCTATGGAATGCAACAACCAGGTCAAAGGTCAAACCCTCCGCAGGAATGCAACAAAACAACGTCCAGCCCTCCGCACGCAAATAGTACATTTAAACAGATGCTGCATAGAAATATTTTATATCAGAATAGCACCGTTTTGATTGAGCCACCCACCCCCCAGCACACAGACACTATAAATGAACCACATCACGTATAACGAGTGAGTCCATCTGTTAGAACAGCAAGATCTTGTCTATTTCATAATAATATAAAAACTGATACCCAGCTACAGTAAGACCTATTTCTAGATCTATTTCTTCTCTGCACATGTTTGAAGCTGCTTTTACTATTGGACGATAACAGGCAACAGCAAAAATTTATGTGGAGCGATTTAACACACCTAGGAGCCAGAACATTTAGAGTGCTGTGATATTATAAGTCATTAAATCATGTAACAGACACACAGGTCGTTTTTAGTCAAGTAGGGCAAAGATACAGATCCAGCTAGGATGTTGCATGTGAGTATTTCAGCAGGGCAGAGTATGTGCACCGTTGTGTTGTGCATATTATCTATCCATTTTGGGTTTTATTTGTCCAGGTCAAGGAAATATCTGAGATTACTGCCTCCAACCCAAAAGTTCCACTGAGAACACAGCAAAGTCTGTGGATTATTCAGAGGAACCAGGACACACTGCTGTTTCAAATGTAATTTTTCAATGCTTTCAGCAGTCTCCAGCAAATGATGGAGCTGCATCCATTGACGAAGGCTGTGAGATGTGTTTGAAAGGTCTGGAAAAAGCTAGTAGACCTTGAGTGAAGATTTTTATTTTCATTTCCATCAAGAATGAAATTTCATGCTCAATAAGAAATATATGACTTTTGTATATTAGGTGAACTGATCATTTGAAAAAGGAAACCCATCAACAAGCCAGTTCACAACACCAATAGTCAATCAGTTAATTAGTTAATTAATTAATTAGTGGATTGACAGAGAATTATCCCGCAACAGTTTCGAAGATGTCACTTGAGCTTTGGGAAATTATGATGGGTATTTCTTATATTAATATTTTATGATATTTTTTAGACCAAATGATAAATTGATTAATCAGCAAAATAATTGGTAGATTAATTGATAATGAAAGTAATTAATCTCAGTTTCACCCTTAGAAAGTACCCACAGTGAAAAACTTTACAACATGGTTTGCAGACTGTGACAGCTTTCTTATTCAGTGTAGACAGTTAGAAACACAAAGAGCAGGAAAACATGGCTGGTCATTTGAAAATGTAGAACTTTGCCTGCAGAACTGTCAGGTTAAAATATAAAATATAGATCTGCACTCGTGTAACGTGTCAAACACAAAATCACATTTTCAAATTTGAGAAGATAAGTCTGCAAGCATGTGCATATTTGTACATTTACATAGATCTTTTTTTAATTCAATATTATTATTTTATGTCCTAGATCTTACTCATTACCTATTAAGCACTTATTGATTATAAATCCTTCTAATGTCAGCTTTTACAGTTTGTGCCAGAAGTTTTCATTTTATCTGAGGTACTGTGTGAAGGAGGAACATTTGTAATTAAGTAGCTAATACTGCATACAGGTGATTTTACAGGGTCTCTGGATCCTATCACCTCATAGGAGTAAAGTGTTTCAGCATAGTTTTATTTTATTATTCCATTTCTAACGTTTTAATGTTTTACAATACTTGTAGTTGTGCTTTATGGCATGTGGTCAGCTGTTTTATATTACATATACTGTATGTGCAGGCATTATTGTGGGATTAAAAAAAGCAATTAAAAAGGAACCCTGTATTAACAAATAATTGACCTGGTATATATATACACGTGTGTGTGTAAGTAAGTAAGTAAGTAAGTAAGTAAGTAAGTAAGTAAGTAAGTAAGTAGTAGTAGTAGTAGTAGTAGTAGTAGTAGTAGTAGTAGTAGTAGTAGTAGACAGATCTCGTTCCTGCTGGAGTTCCTCTGAGCCCGGGGTGTGACGTCACTCTCCCACAATGCATGGCTCCCAGCGCGGCGCCCAGCAGTCCAGGCCCGGACTCTAACAAACATATTTAAAACTTATTCCAAAATATCGATGTGGAGACGGGATGGAGGCCGGACGGAGAGCGGAACGGAGACACAGTCGGTAAGTAGCGTCGTGTCCGTGTCCGTTGACCGGAGCCGGAGTTTAACACTGCTCGGTAAAATAGAGGGGAGTTAGCTCCCGCAAGTCAAACTCCGACACAACTTAGTGAAGCGGTCCTCTTTTGTTTTTTAACCCACACGCTGGCTCGGCGGACTCTCTAACTTCATCCACCGCCACGCGAACACGAATCGGCGGCTTCCCTTGGTAGAAACCCGGTGTAAAACTCACGCAACCCCCCGAACACTAAACCGAATTTCACCCCCGCCGCCGAATTTGTAAACGCAGCCAGGCTAGCAGTTAAATTTAGCCCCGGTCTGGTACCGACCCCGTCCCAGCAGCCCCACCAGTCTCTACCAGGTTAGACTGAGACTTGTAGTCAAGCTCCCACCAGCCTGCCCGGGTGGAAGTTAGTTTTCTTTGCTTCATTTGGTTTGAACAAGACGAGCACGTCCGCAGTTAGCTTAACACATGGAGGCTTTCAGAGGTACTGATTAAAGCTTCATGGCAGCTCCATACTGAAGACCCACAAGATGGCACTGCCAGCTCCACCATCCACCAGCTCCATGCTATGGACCCACAAGATGGCACCACCAAGCTCCATCAGCACTACCAGCTTCGCCATACCTCAGCTCCATGCTAAAGACCCACAAGATGGCACCACCAAGCTCCATCAGTACTACCAGCTCCACTATCCACCAGCTCCATGCTTAGGACCCACAAAATGACGGCCACCAAGCTCCGTCAGCACTACCAGCTTCACCATCCACCAGTTCCATGCTGAGGACCCACAAGATGGCTCCATCAGCTCCACCAGCTCCATCATCCACCAGCTCAGGACTCGACTCAGAGTCTTAATTTAGTCCCATCAACGACATCACCGCTGCTGTGCTTCTTGTATAAAGACATGGAGAACGGGTTTGTGGAAGTGGTGACATTACAATAGAAGAACCAATCATTTGAAAGTCAAAGTCTCATTTGCAAATATTACTAAAGGTATTTTCTATGAATGGTAAAGGTGCTCATTCTAAAGCATGGTCCAGTTCACAATGTAGTGGTCTGTGTCCTGGCAGGTCTAAATACTTGATGGAGAGTTTAAAATAGGTGACATATTAAATGAATCGGTTTAGTTTGTATTTTGTCTGTCATTTCTAACACACCAAATCACAGGTGTCTCACAAAGGGAGTTAATAAATGATCTAGTACAGAAATACTTCCCCTAAAATGCAGTGAGGGTGCTGGTGATTTTCTATGTGTCTTCATGTTCAGACTCAAACCAGCAGTGAGTGTATCTGCTAACAGGTACTGTGTGTGTATCACAGCCTGATATATAAAAACTATTAAAAACACATCAGTGAGCCACACTGTTGTTCCTTCATCACCATGAACACACACACTGGAGTTTATTTATACACAGTCCTGCTACCCCAAATACTCACTAGAGCATCAAATGTGGATTCGTCCGCCGCAGAAAATAGTCCCCAACAAATGCACTATTTAAATATATATTTAAATTTGTATTTATTCTGGTACTTTACTTGATAATTTAAATATTATTTATAGTATTTGACTACCAGAACTTCATAATTGTGAAGAAAATGCTATATACTGTATATGTGCTCACATAACCAAAGTTCAAACATAATGTAAAATATGGATTATAGAAACATACAGATCACTAACGTACGGAAGTGACTTACAGGTGTAATAACTGAATATTACATTCTGCAGGGCGGTCGGGAATAAAAGGCCTTTTGCTTTCATACCTTTAGTAATGACACTGGTTATATAGATCTCTGTGTGTGTGTGTGTGTGTGTGTGTGTGTGTGTGTGTGTACACACGCACACAAATCAGCCATAACATTATGACAGGTGAAGTGAAGAACATTGATTATCTCGTTACAATGGCACCTGTAGTGGTCAGTACCTACCAAAAGTGGTCCAAGGAAGGATAACCGGTGAACCGGCGACAGGGTCATGGGTGGCCAAGACTCACTGATGCGTGTGGGGAGCGAAGGCTGGCCCATGTGGCCAACAGAAGAGCTACTGTAGCTCAAATTGCTGAAAAAGTTAATGCTGGTTCTGATAGAAAGGTGTCAGACCACACAGTGCATCGCAGTTTGTTGTGTATGCGACTGCGTAGCTGCAGACTGCTCAGGGTGCCCATGCTGACCCCTGTCCACCGCCGAAAGCGCCTACAATGGGCACGTGAGCATCAGAGCTGGACCACGGAGCAATGGAAAAAGGTGGCCTTGTCTGATGAATCACGTTTTCTTCTACATCATGTGGATGGCCAGGTGCATGTGCGTTGCTTACCTGGGGAAGACATGGCACCAGAATGCACTATGGGAAGAAGGCAACCCGGCAGAGGCAGTGTGATGCTTTGGGCAATGTTCTGCTGGGAAACCTTGGGTCCTGCCATTCATGTGGATGTTACTTTGACACGTACCACCTACCTTAACATTGTTGCAGACCAAGTACACCCCTTCATGGAAACGGTATTCCCAAATGGCAGTGGCCTCTTTCAGCAGGATAATGTGCCCTGCCACACTGCAAAAATGGTTCAGCAATGGTTTGAGGAACAAGTTGAAGGTGTTGACTTGGCCTTCAAATTCCCCAGATCTCAATCCAATCGAGCATCTGTGGGATGTGCTGGACAAACAAGTCCAATCCATGGAGGCCCCACCTCGCAATTTACAGGACTTGAAGCATCTGCTGCTACCTTCCTGGTGCCAGATACCACAGCACACCTTCAGAGGTCTAGTGGAGTCCATGCCTTGACGGCTAAAGGCGGACCTACACAATATTAGGCAGGTGGGGATATATACATAAGTACATTTAAATACCTGAACCTCAAACATTCAAGTCACATCTGTAATCAGTCGAATTAATGTGGACGAGCTATGGGTCGGGATATACAGTATCACCCGACACCTTATTTTTCATGAGCTGCTGCTCCAAATACTGGAGGTGCTGATGCAGAACTATTAAGTTAATAAGCTTAACATGTTCATATGATATGCATGTAAGTTAAAGAAACTTGTTTTATAACATTACTGATGTTTTATCTTGAGTATACCTATGATTATAAGAAATATAGCATTCACAGCCGCTGCCCAGTTAGTTCACCTGCCACACGGGTCTTACCTGTCAGACTTGCCTTTTAATGTCTTTGTTCATCCTCTGTCAGAGACATAAAAAAAATGGGTCCTGGTCACAGGTCAGGTAAAATGCTATCTCCTGATTGGCTGCTGACAGCTCTGCCACACTTCCACTAACCCTAACCCTACACTACACAGACCTGTGCTTTGCGCTTCTGTAGTTATTGTTACTTTAAGTCAGCTCATGCAGCGTGCTTCTCACTGCCTCATTGAAACCAAAAGGTATCCTCTGCACTAAGTGACACTGTGTTCTTTTCCTGTCTTGCAGGTCTGTAGTGATGTTGATCAGCCTCTGTGATTCAGCTGTGTGACTGTGGCATTCAGGGCTGCTGAATACTAAAATAGACTGCAGGCCAACACAAGAGCTCTTCTCAGAGAACACACAGGCCCAGTCAGAGCTTCCAAAGCTCCTCATCACCGCAGCCCTTTTGGGGTTGCTATGGCAGCTGCTGTCACAGAGACCAAGTGCTGGACACAGGCTTGCCCCAGTAAGGCAGGACAGACCACTAGTCATTGCCACAAGAGACCATCAAACAGTCAGCAAACAGCACTTAGCATTAATTCTAGCACTCTAAGTTAACAAAACAACCAGAGGTCTGTAGGCTGATGGTCAGCTTTCTGGAGAATCCTCATGAGTCTTGTCTGCGTCTGCTCCGGCTCTTGGCCAGAGTCCCCGTGCAACAGCAGAGCCAGTACTGTTCCTTCTGTTAGACCATGTTCCACCAGCAGGACCATCTGAAGAGCCAGCTGCAGGAGAGCCACCTGGCCAGCAGGCAGCTCTTCCACTGCCAGGAGTGTGGGAAGCAGTACAACACGCAGCTGGGTTATAGACGGCACCTGGTGGCAGCCCACAGCGCTGCAGCGGGCATGCCCTGCCCAGAGGGGGCGCCTTCACTGCTGGAGCACCTGGGCAGCCATATTGACAGGCCTCCACCGTCAGAGGGAAACACTAATGCTGCTGTGCCAGTGAGAGAGAGGAAGTACTCGTGTGAGCGATGCGACCGCCGTTTTTACACTCGTAAGGATGTACGCCGTCACGCTGTGGTACATACTGGGCGCCGCGACTTCCTGTGCCCGCGCTGTGCGCAACGCTTTGGCCGCAGGGACCACTTGACCCGCCACTTGAAGAAGAGCCATGCCCAGGAGTCGGGGTTGATGCCACCCTGTACACCCAGCACTCCTGTGGCCACACCGGCCCCCGCCACCCAGTGCCCCGTGAAGGAGGAGCCCAGCCCTGTGACCTCTGATATGGGCTCCGTCTCCAAGGAGCCCATGGAGACTTACTCGAGGGACATGTACAACTCCTACCCCATGGCCAATCCTGTCCCTGGGTTGGGCCACCCCCATGGCCTCATGCAGGGCTCCTTGTCCTCGAGCATGGGCGTTAGTCGCCACATGGGCCCCCAATCTTCTCACCCCCACCACCATCACCTGCAGCCCCCGGCAGCTCCGCAGCAGCAGCCCTACAGCAATATGGCCAGGTACCAGCACGGATCTACCTCATATCCTCGCGCCGACGTGGACAGTTTCCTGCTGGACCTGCAGAGTGCCCCACCACCACACCTGAGTGCAGTCAACTCCTCTACCTCTACTTCTGCCTCCCCTCAGAGGGAGGTGCTGGGTGAAGGGGTGGGTGCGGGCAGTGACCCCCACCTGCTGTCTAGGAGCCCCGTCGTCTCCTCCAACGAGCTGTCCTGCACCACTAACATGGACCTCGGGCCTCTGCTGGGCTTCCTGCCTTTCAGCCTGCCGCCCTACAGCCCTCACATGGGGATGGGAGGGTTAGTGATGAGCTATCCACCCGCCACCACCACCTCCTCCTCTCCATCCTCTTCCACTGGACTGCCCTCCCAGGCTCCAGGGCCTTTCACCTTCTTCCAGCCTCCCCAGGCTCATGTACCCCAGGGCCCTGGAGCCCACAACCACAGCCAGCTACCTCAGGCATACAGCAGTTCTGCTATGAGCACTTCCAGCTCCCTACCTCACTACTACCAGGCCTTTCAGCAGTAAGCAGCTCTGTGTCCCCACAAACGTTGTCTTCATGCGAGCTCATGGATGTTTGATGAAAAGGGTAAAACATGAGAATGTGTAACTTTAGCCTATCAGTGCTAATAATGCTAACCTTAGTTATTTTTTTGTTGAACACAACAAATCACCTCATCAGTATTACCTCATTATTTAAAAAGGAAGCTTGAACGTTTGAAGAAATGTAGATGGTGTCAATACAACCAAAATGGAAAAGTACTTGTCTTCGTCAGACCTGTTACCAACAGTGGATGCACTTAACACACTCGACACAGGTCATCCAGTTTAAAATGCTACAGTGTTAGAGAACATTTTATTCAGTAATGGATCATGTTTAAGAAAATGTCCCCTCCCTTACTGAAGCTGGCTTAAGATTTTCTCATTTTACAATATTGGAGCATACAGAGCCTCACAGAGTGAGAAGAGATGGTGAAAGATGTACTCACTCAGCAGCACTGTGTGTATATGATGTCTCACTAATATATGCAGTCATCCAGCATTACACCAGCTCATATGTCCAAGTGCATCAGCACATGGAAATATGAAATAACCAAATTTGAAGTGTTGTTAATGTAACCCTTTTCTGTGGAATTAAGTGTCTATAAGTGCAGTCAGTAACAGTTACATTTAAGTTTAAGGTAAACCCATACAT
This sequence comes from Maccullochella peelii, assembly GCA_002120245.1. Lineage (NCBI taxonomy): Eukaryota > Metazoa > Chordata > Actinopteri > Centrarchiformes > Percichthyidae > Maccullochella > Maccullochella peelii. The sequence continues at coordinate 202,098 of LKNJ01000513.1, forward strand.
GTCATCTAATATTAGTTAAGTAGATGAAAAATGTCTCATGTTACTGGAATTGAACTGCAGAAGCATTTGAGTAACGTCAGTCTGAAATTCTGACTCTATTTGGAAAAATGTTACACATTTGAAGCCCTGAAGATTTCCAAGGCCACATCAGCAGGGTGACAAACTCTAATGCTACATATATACCTTTTTCCCTATTTTTGCTCTGTTACGTAGCGTCACTAGATTCAAATGCACTTACATCATTTTCAACATGACAGACCTAAAGTTAAAGTTCGGGCCATGCCAAATCAATGAGGTGGAAAGCTGCTGTCTGTGGGTCCAACTGTAACCTTTTTTTTATTTTAAAAAAAAAAATGTTCTCACCTTGTGGGCCACAACATTTGACCCAACAGGTATCGTTCCGACAGAGAAGTGCTGCTTAGAACAAATGTTCTTCAACTCTATTATTTAAAACACAGTGCACGGATCACCTGTTAACTGGCAGCCAATGGATGAACCAATCAGAAATTCCTGCAGACTCAGTCACAACTCATCTATTACCCAGCATCCTCAGTGTGTGTGTCTCTGTCTGAACGGCCTCAGAGAGCAGTAGCTGGTTGTTGTATGAGTCCGCTGTGTTTAAAAGGTCAAACAGACTCTGTGCTATCCAGGTCACTGATCTCAGGGTTGCTGCCTGTCCCTTCAATCTTTCTAGTGACTTTCAGCAAAGCTAATGTAGCTACATAAGCCACTGAGGGTGACCGTGTTTCAGACACTATCCAGTGCGCTGTATATCTGTGGATTCGGCAATCCATTTATTCACATTTTGGCATACACATGTGTGCTGTATACATTGTCACTTAATGTTGTAACTAAGGATAAAATAAAACAACAGAACAACATTATGGCTCCAATAAGGTGGAAAATAACAAGTAAACATTTTTTATGACTGTCGGTGTTATAGTAGATGGCCATCCAGGACTGTGACTATGATAGTACTGGATCAGGGCTGGATCCACACGTGATTTAAAACCATGTGGTTGTGTAGTTAAATGTTTCCACGACAATAATCTGTGGAACTAATCGTTACAAGACAGCCAAGTGTGTAGCATTAAACTATAGCCCTGGGTATGCAGACAGCATCACCCGTGTGTCTGTGTGTGCGTCTCTTATTGGCTGGAGTTCCTACTGCATGCAGAGCAGACGGGAAGCTCACTGCACACCATTTCTCAACCTGTGGGATATAACATATGAAATATTATGGTATGGATGTAATGAAGATAAAAGCGCTTTTCAGTATGCTGACCTCTCTGTATCTCTGTCTGAAGCAGAGGTCATGCAGCCTTCTTCCCCCATGTCCATATTTTCCACAGTGGAAGGTGGCAACCATGGCTGCATCATGTGACCTGGGGCACTTGGGAACAGCATTGTAATTTTAGCAAAAACAAGTCAAAGCACTCCTTGTTATCTGTTGTGTTCCTGTCAAACTGAACTGAGCAACTCGTTCCTGAGTTTCAGATGAGCACTTGTTCCTGTTTCCTACCTTTCTACTATGTCACTGTTGGTATTGACGGCCATTCCTCCAAGGTTGCCCCCCCCCCGGCCTCCTCTCTGCTGCAGAGGCTCAGGGAAGCCAGAGAAGAGAAGCAGTTGAGGAGCTGTTTTCCCACTGCAGCATGACAACAATAATGGATCCTAACCAGAAGCCTTCCTGTTGTGGATGCTCCACTCGTTAAATTGGTCAAGTGTAGTGGAGATGGAGGAGCCCTCCAGCTGGATGTTGAGTGATTGATGAGATGGTGGAAAGAAGATATTTAGAGAGAGAGATTCAGATGACGCTCTCTCTTCTGCCTTAATTCCATGAACTGTATGTAGAAAGACGTCTCTCACTGACATTGAAACCAGCCTCCAAGTGTTGCACCAATGTCTTAAAATGCTACTGTTGTGCCTCTAAGAGTGTCTGGTCTCTTGACTGGGTTTAAGCACTTATGACATTTCTAAAAAAGGATGAATTTGATCTGTACCTCAAACATGCAGAACTGTGGCTTTGTGTTTTTATTTGTAATTTGCTTCTAGTTATTTTGGCTTGCTCTTGTGCCATTAGATTGAAACTATAAAGGTAGATTTTATGAATCTAAACTCTTTATCTAGCAGCAGATGTTGACATTATAATTCAGTCAAACTTTCTACCTCTACCGGGTCATATATCTTTCTGCATAAAGCATTAGAAATTGTTTTAACCTTTAACAATTGGGCAGTTTTGTACCACTGTTGAAGAAGGGGATATGTTCAAAATTCAACTTTGAAGGACCACACAAGTCCTAGTGGTGTATTCCAGAGTCAAACATTGTTCTCTATACTTGCCTTTAATGATATTTCTACTTATTTACTACCTCAGAGAAGAGACAGGTGACTGTCCATCTAACTGCAGAGAAAATGTCTGTGTAGAGTTTTATTTTTGTCAGAAGAAGCACATGTACTTTGTAGCTCCATAGTTTTTTTTACTGAGATTAGCTGCCAGCAGAATGATGTCTAGCTCACAGTCCACACTGCCTCTGTCCTCATGTGTCTCTGCCTCTTCAGTCTGGAAGGTTTACTCTGTTTATGGATCCTCAGTCTGAGAAGATGTACAGATAACTCTTTGTTACTGAGGATACCTACTCTGAGCATGTCACCTGAAAGCAACACCATCACTAACTATTCCACAGTCATGACTGATGCCAAACTCTGTGTGTGTGAGGGTTTGCTGCCTCATGTTAACATCATCAGACTGGTACATGTGGGAAGATGGGACAGTGCATCTGCACACAAGTAAAATCCTTCCAGACTGAAGGTGCAGAGGACACCAGGTTTCATTTCACTCAAGGATGGTTCAGTACTGTTGTGATGCCTGCATGTAGGTCGGCTCTGAGAACCACTACAGTGCAGCTTTCACCTCCTCTAACTTAGATAAGTTTTGCCTTAGGTGTTTGTATTATCACTTAATAGATTAGAAGACAGTGAAAAGAAAAGAAGTTATTTTCTGATTGTCTGAACATAAAGTAATACAAAATAAATAAATCTTTAGATTTCCACTGTGTCCCTTTGTTTTACTAAGATGGAAGGGGATTTATAATTAAGCAGAGGAAGAGTGAAAAGTGATGAAGAAACCAGTAAATCCAGACATGTTGTAGATCCTGTACCCTCCTGGCAGCTGATTGGACCAAACCACCAGTGAGGAAAGTCAACACACTAAACATACAAACAAGCTAAACAGATATTAAAGCTCTGTACACTTCTGTTAATAAATCCCACTGATAAACATCTGTGGAACTGCGAGCTTTAACAATATACTTTGAAGAGTCCACTGACTTCACACATGAAGGTAAGTTTACTCATCTGTATAATGTATTCTGTCTCTGGAGGAGAAAACAACCCTGATGACGTCATGGTGATGTCATCAGGGTTAAACGAGCTTGACCCATACTGGGGACTAACAGTCAGGATATATTATATTATGCAGCAGCTTCTTCTACCTGAGGCAGCAGGTGAGTAACACTTTGATGTATTCCAGACAAACTGGACCAAAAAATCTTCTGTTGCACAAACTTTAATCCCCACAGAGAAACCCAACACCATCACAGACAGGTACATCTGAATAATGCAAATAAATACAACCAAGAGTTAAAGGCTCACACTACGACATCACTAGTAAGTTCAGATTGTAGCGCAAACACAACTTCAGAAGAACACATCCCTCTAAGGGCCAGTGAACGTTATAAGGTTTTGACTTTTGAGGTATACGTTCATTCAGCAGAAGGTGCTTTTATTCAAATCAATTTACATTTGAGTCCCTCCACACGGGGCAATCTGAGGTTCAGGGTTTTGTTCGTGGACACATGGACAGAAGGAGCTGGGGAATCATTAAGCTCACGGGTCTGTCCACATACACTTGCAGTCTTGAGCAGTTAAGTGCACATGCATGCGCAGCCAGGTAGGTAAGTGTGCCCCATGTCTGAAACATACCAACACACTGTACACTCAACCCACACTGAATGCACACTTCTCCTGATACCACTCTGAAGATAAGTGGACTTAAATATGGAGCACATTAGTATGCACAGTATAAATATAATGCAGAGAGGGAGACACTAAGATAATGTACCTGAGGCAGGGCAGGAATGGAGTTTCAAGTCATGGATCCAGGAAAGAAGATCATGTGTTATATTATAGAGACACGATCAGGAAATATAGTAGAATGTTTCAGTGTTCAGGTGATTTATGTCATACACCAATACAGTAGGAGGCAGTATGCACCTTGTTAGTTTGCAATCCTTGGTATTATATTTGTATGAATGGATTAAATCTGAGACCTGATGAAACAGTCAGAATACAAGAGCTCTCATTATTGTGTTTAGTTCAGTAAAGCTTGTAAGAGCAAAACAGAGTTTACCGCTCTGTGTTTAAATACAGCAGCATTATGAGAATGTATACTCAGATATAGATACAGTGACACGGGTGTGACATAATGAGGGCCTCGTTTGGGATGGTCACGTGACTTTTGGCGTGGTGAAGCGAGACATGTAAACATCTTACCGCGATACTTTGAAAGGTTGTCTGCTGCGCATCATTGTAGGAAACAGCAGAGTAGTTGGGATTGTGCTGATACGAACGTTTGGAAAATATTAACGTCTGTTTCTATCAAACGTACACTGTCCGAATTACTGACAGTGCTGCAGATTAAACGGGAAAAGCTTGTCAGCCTGCGCTCGCTTGAAATAATCAGTGACGCCCACTCCAGTTAGCATAGAAAGCTAACGCTAATTACGAACGTTCAGTAACTTCAGGAGTAACGTTAGCAGCTAGTTAGCTCGTATAGATTTCAGAAGCCAAGGGGCCAGAATGCAAGAAGATTGCTGGTGAGGAACGACCCCCACCTACGGTAAGTCACGAAACCGAAAAAGTTGACAGTGTTACTTAGCAGGCTACTGTATTAGCTAGGTGCTAACCTAACGTTAACTTCACTGGAAGGCTAACGTTAGTTAGCTTGGATTTGTCCCCAGCCAGCGCTTTGTCATGCCACTCAGGACTAGGATAGTTAATAACACAAAGATAAGGACTGGTAGGTATTTGACTGATGTGAGAGACTTTAGCAAGATATGTAACGTTAGATAGCTTGATGACATGTGTCCTAGCGAAGGCTAGCTTGCGCCCATGTTATTTAACTTAACGATTTCAGCTGGTGTCTGTGTCGCTTTTCAGCTTGGGTTAGTGTTACATTTAGTGAATGGCCTGGTTATTAAAGGAGTAAAATAAGACGTTTAGTCAATGCCCACAGTGTTACCTTCAGACTGTGTGAAAGGTCACCGCTGAGCAGTGGCCTTACAGGCGGTGGACACGATCACAAATTTCACTTAAGATCTACTACAATCCAATAAAACGGCCCTACAGAGAGTTAATAACGTCTCTGCTTCACAGAAGATCCGCCTATAAGGTTCACTTTTTGTCGACACTGTGTCAGATAGCTGTTGATAAAATCTGAGGCCCCAGTACGTGGTGTTCTTTGTGTTGGACTATATTGTAAGGCGTTCCTGTTATTTTGTCCACTCGCTGTATGTTTAAATGAACCACTAAAGGACGTGCAGGAACCAGATCCTGCACAACACAAAAACTTACAAAAATGTTTAATATTTAAAATGGCAAATCAATACAAGCTATTGAATTGTAGAAGGGTAAAGCTGGCAGTATTCTATCTTTTTATTATCAACAATTCCCATGAAGAGACCAAAACTAACAATGAACGTGTTTGGTGTACACACAAGATATATATAAAAAAGACACTGAACAGACACTGAAATGGAACTTTATTACTCATTAACCGATTAAAATACAGCTAGATCTCTCAGCCCCACACAGTCCATGTACTACTGAATGCTGACCGATTCCCTCCACTACTGATATATGTTGTTGTTGGGGGCGAGACAGGGAGCATTGAGGAAACATGCTGCACAGACAGACTGTCATGTTCAAGTAATTACCACACAAACAGCCTGCACTTTTCCCAGTGGTAGATCACTGGCAGTGGAGACTTCAGAGAGCATCATCACATGATCTTGTACTAATTGCAGGTCCTTCTGTTCTCTTCATCCACAGAGAGGCTGTGATTTTTTGGGTTCTCCTGCCACTAATTTGTCTGAAAAAGTTGAGTCTTAATAACAACAAATGATTTCATGTGTGCAGCATACATTTACGAGACAAGCCTATCTTTTCCTGTTTATACTGGACATTAAAAGATCACATCCAAATTTGCTTTGGTTTATTAGATTACATTTATTTAGCTGAAGCTTTTAGCCAAATATACCTCTATTTCTGCAACATGATTGGCTGTTTGTCATCGTCTTCTTCCTTTTAATGGCAGGTGGCAACTAGTGTTTAAGGTGAATTAGCGCCCCCCTCTCCTGGTTTAATTATATTGAACATTTATCGAACATTTGTTATATTATATCACGTTTTATATATTGCATCACTCAGCTGGGTGGCTCCTGTGCTTCCTGTAACTGTGATAGTGACACCCAGTGTTCACAATAGGAACTGCATTTTAATACAGTTAAAGGGCCAGATATCATTAGAATATAAAAATAACTCACAGACCAGATAAGTTATGGGGTCGAGCCGCACACGGCCAGCGGGCCATAGTTTGGACACCCCTACTTTCAGCAGTGTTGTCAGTCCAGTCTACAGAGACAAGGTGACGGTATTTGAACACATATGTACTACCCCTGCTGTAAATGTTTGGGCCTCATCTTCTTTCACTACAGGAAGATTTCAGGAACACGTTTGTCAGATGTGCCTATGAGGATGTTTATGATGTTTTCTTCTGTCCAGTGCCATGTCTCTGGTTTTCCCACGACCAAACACCAACGCAGTCCACGGCAAGAAGGATAAGAGACTGATGGCAGAAGTGAATGCATCGCCGCTCAAGCATTTTGTCACAGCAAAGAAGAAGATCAACGGGATCTTTGAACAGCTGGGGGCCTACATCAAGGAGAGCGCTTCCTTTCTGGAAGGTACCCTCCCGCCTGCCATTTGCTCTCTAGCCTCTTTCAGACATGCACCCTTTATGATAATCTGAAGGCCGTTTAACATGTCAGTCTCATGTCTGAATCTTATAGGTTGGACCTGTAGTAACATTTGTGTATCATTTAGTTTCAACACAACAAGTCTGAAGTCAGTTAGATTACTGTAAAGGCGACAGCAGCATCAAAATGTCTATCAGTCTTCATCTCTTATGCACAGTATCAGTTTGATGAACTAGGAAACACAACCAATCTTCTCACATCAGACCAGTCTGTAAAAACGGTTTTCCTCTCAGGGTGCGACCGGAGCAGAAGAGGTTTAAAAAAACCATCCACAGTAATAATCAGACCAGCTTTCTATACTTTCTCTATATTTTCAGTTTTCATTCATGCCAACTGCTGAATAAGTGAATATCCAGCAAAACGCTTTACATACAGCCAAATAGGAATTAAATGAGCCCTAACTTAACATCCTGCCTTCCAATGCTTGTGCATGTCGGACATTAAACAGAATTCTGTCTAATAACTTCAATGATGAAACTGATGCAGAAATGAGTCCATTTTAAAATCCATCAGTGATCCAGCCTGAGAGAGAGCGAGCAAAACAAACGGTCTTCTCTTAACTCTACTGAAAGCATAAGTTTTTGGTCACATGCGTTTATTTGGATGCGCCCAAACTAATGCAGTTCTTAGGGCTGGCTGTCACTGCTTTCTGTAGGGTTGAACTCTAATCAGATCAGTGGACTCCGCCTACCTGTCAAATCTCAGGTCTTACCTGTCAGACTCACCTTTTAATGTCTTCATTCATCCTCTCTGATGTGAAAACATCAGATTTCTTAACACAGTCAGAGAAATAAAAACTATGGGTCCTGGTCATGGGTCAGTTGTAAAATGTTCTCTCCTGATTGGCTGCTGACAGCTCTGCCACACTGGACAGCGGTAGATGAGGTTATACCAGTGTCTGGTTCAAAGTAGTTTAGTCACCTTCAGTAACATTCAGCAGTCGCTCTGCTCTGCTTTTTGCCGTGCTGTTATCCCGCCGCTCTCTGTACAATGACGCAGCGGAACAAAACAGAGTGCAGTGCTTTGACTGATTCCTATCATCAGCATTTAGGGGGCAGCCATGCAACCTCTGGTCAGATTCATAATCCTGTTTACTAATGATCACAGATTAAATAATCATTTCCCCAGTTTTAGACTGTGTTGCATTATTGTACGGCTGCTTGTGTTTACAACATTTAACTTTTTACAATTTAATCATATTTGTCAAATAAAAAATATAATTTTGGTATCAGTACTGAAACTCAGGTATTGACAGTGTAGGAGCCAGAGTGAATTTTGTAATATAGATTTGTGACTGTTTATATTTTGATTATTGGTTGTTAATTTTGTTAGTTTGTGACATGGTATTTATTATTGGGATCACAATGATAATTGAACGTTGGGTCACATGGATATGGGTAGTGACACTCCTAGTTGATTTAAGTACCTGTGCACCTGTGTGCGACAGGTAGAGAGAGTGAGTGGGTCGCTGTATTTTTTTGTTGACCGCTATTTTCTGTTTGATCACTGTGATTATAGGTTTTGTGCACGTTATACTGAGTTATCCTTTTTTCATTTAATAAAAGTTATTTAACTTATCCTACTATTGATGTCAGTGAATCTTTTTTGATAGCATGTCACACAAGGTTAACCAGGCCTGACTTCAGCCTCTCAGCGACTTTTTGTTTGTTTTCCGTAGTTGCTACAGGCAGTACTACTTAAAAAATTCTAACCAGGCCTGGCATCTCTAGTTTAAAAAAAATATATTTTAGGACAATTTAAGGATTAAAGATGCCAGATTAAATCGAGTTCAGTGTTCTTATGAGCAAATTCCACACAACCACACAGCCACCCAGCACCATATTTGGCACCAATCTAAAAACGTGCCAGATATCATACTACCAGGCTAATACAAAGGCTAGCTATGGGGACTCACGTATGACAGGAATGGTTGACCTCTGTCTGATGACCTCCTCATCTTAGATACTCACAAAAATGATGAGCTGGATCCGGTCATCACAGAAGAGCAAGTCCAAGAGGTCCGGGGTTACCTCGCCAAGGTGGCAGGGATTGGAGAAGTGCTCGCCCGCAGGCACATGAAGGTGGTCTTCTTTGGGAGGTATGTATATCTTTCTCTCTAGTTTTAGAACTTCTTGATTGATTATAGCCACCTTTGTTTCTTAATTTTTCATTTATTAAACTAATTTAAAATCCAATTCTGTGTAGCCTTAAAAAAATATTAAATGTTAAATTTGACTTGAAACTAGAGCATTAATAACTAAAGTAAAGCTGTGGAAAGACTGCAGGTGAAATGCTGACAAACATGTCTTTTGTTCTATAGGACTAGTAATGGAAAGAGCTCGGTGATCAATGCCATGCTGTGTGACAAGGTGCTGCCGTCTGGAATAGGACACACCACCAACTGCTTCCTGAGGGTGGAGGGCACAGATGGCAATGAGGCCTTCCTCCTCACTGAAGGCTCTGAGGAGAGGAAGAGCATAAAGGTCAGCAGAACTCACTGAGGGACTGGAGGTGGAGGTGCAGTGTGTCTGTAAACCCAGCTGATGCTGACGCTGTGTGTGTTTCCAGACGGTGAACCAGCTGGCTCACGCTCTCCACCAGGATGAGGACCTGGACGCCGGCAGCTTGGTCTGTGTCATGTGGCCTAAAGCCAAGTGTGCTCTGCTCAGGGATGATCTGGTGTTGGTGGACAGGTCGGACACAAGTTAACACTATTCCATCAACAAACTCATTTCCATCAGTTTGTCCTTTAAGCTTCTTTTGTGGCAAAATCTTGTGGTCAATCTAATCTAATGGTGCAATAACAGCTGCAAAACTGCAATTCCTAATTATATGTTTGACAGTTAACCAGGAGTTAAAATGTATAGTAATAGTATATGGACATGGATCCCTTTACACTTAACATGACAGGAATTTAGCAAATAGATCATCTTCATTGCATTAAAAGTTTTTCTTTAATGCAATGAATGTGATGTGAACACATTAGGAGAGAGAGGCGTTGGGTCTCTATTAGACTCTCTATGACAAAGCATACATACAGGCTCAGCCCTCTGTATGCTTTGTCATAGAGAAGTCACAGCATTTTATATGGAGGCTGAGGTGGGAACCTTGTATGTAGTGGTGGCCATTTTTAAAGTGGTCAGACTGAATTGAATAAGATACATATACCTGTATGACTGCAGTTGTCTCATTCTACTTCCTGTTTCCCCCTCCAGCCCAGGTATCGATGTTACCACAGAACTGGACAGCTGGATCGACAAGTTCTGCCTGGATGCAGATGTGTTTGTTCTGGTGGCAAACTCTGAGTCCACACTGATGCAGACGGTGAGACGTGACAGCTGAAGAATCTGTAGTGTGAGACAGATAAAAGATAAAAGTGGAATAATCTGCAGGACTGTTGTAGTAAATGTCAATGCTAATGTTTTAAATGTATGTTCCACTTTAAAACAGCTGTAAATGATGTGTTTCTACAGGAGAAGTCCTTCTTTCACAAGGTCAATGAGCGGCTCTCCAGTCCCAACATCTTCATCCTCAACAACCGCTGGGACGCCTCAGCCTCAGAACCTGAGTACATGGAGGAGGTCAGTCAACGTCATTTGGAAAAACACCTACACCTGCTGTAAACACACATGGAAATTGTTGTGCCCCCATACACCAGTGGTTTATGGCAGCTTCATGCTGGAGGTAACAGTAGGCGTGTCTGCAGCCTCCTGGCTCCCTGAGAAGCATTTTATGGACTTGGTTGTCCTTAAAGGTGTGTGTGTGTGTGTGTGTGTGTGTGTGTGAGAGAACTTCATGTGGTCTGCTGCTTCACAGGTCTCTGCACACTCTGACTGATATCCTGTGTCCAGGTTTGAAGCCTTCTCAGTTAGCCCCGGTGTTATCTAGCCATGTTGATACTGTAGTTATGTTTGATATGCTCAGGGTGGGAAAAATCTGTGGCTGAGACGTGACGCCACACCTCGTCCAACTGAATTGTGTCTGTGCTGTGTTCAGGTTGTTGAATATGATTGGCTAATAGGTAGCACATACACTCCAACAGTGTACACCCAGATTGGCCCATTTTTCTCCACAAAGAAAGATTAATGCCAGCAGCTTGGTTGCTCAGTTTTTACCCTTGCTGTCTTACAGCAAGAATGTTTTGACCCAGCTTGGCTGGCTGGATTCATTTTCTGTGGAGTTTTTTAACGTTCTCCCTGTGCCTGTGTGGGTTTCCTCCCACAGTCCAAAGACTGGGTGCGTCAGGGTAATTGGAAACTCTGGAATCTTCTTGATGTGTCAGCCCTGTGATAGACTGGCAACCTGTCCATAGCGTGCCCTGCCTCTTGCCTAATGTTAGCATGGGCTCCAGCCCCTCTGCTGCTCTTAGCTTCTGTGCTGAATGGTAGAGAGGTCAGCTTATGTACTTGACTACTGAACTAACCCAGACTGGGGCAGTCTGTCTCTGACTGAGACATTGGCCAACAGCACTGTCAATAAAGAAGCTGTCCTTCTGCATTACTTGTTGCACTTTATGTTCAATAAAGTTTGTTGTTGCTGTGTCAGGTCCGCAGGCAGCATATGGACCGCTGCACCAATTTCCTGGTGGATGAGCTGGGTGTAGTGGACCGAGCCCAGGCCACTGACCGCATCTTCTTCGTCTCTGCCAAGGAAGTACTCCAGGCCCGTGTGCAGAAGGCTCAAGGAATGCCTGAAGCAGGTGGGGACAGTGTTCGTACGGTCATAAAAAACCTGGAAAAATCCATTTTCCAAAAACATTCCAGGTGGAGCAGAGGATCGATCACGCAGGTCATTGCTGATCACCCAGCCATCAATCAATTCTACAGTATCACATGTTGTCCTGTTTCAGGTGGAGCGCTCGCTGAAGGTTTTCAAGCCAGAATGTTTGAGTTCCAGAACTTTGAGCGGCGATTCGAGGTAAGACCCTCATACGTGTAACAACCATAGTTAATAAATAGCAGTGAGGTTATCAGTTATGATGCATTTTATTTACCACTGTGACTCCAGTAACATTCCAGCACTGATGGAAGCAGGCTAGCAGTTTCCCCCTGCTTCCAGTCTTTGTGCTAAGCTAGGCTAAACACATCTCGGGCTTTTCTCTGTACTGGACACACAGAGGTGACTTGGCTGATGGGGCAAACGAGCATATTTCCTTTCAAAAATAACTTAACTATTGTAACCTCAGCTTATGAGACTAAACTCTAACTGTGAGTAATAGTTGCATGTTAATCACTGTGTAAAGTAACTACGTAGTGAAGTGTCCAGTGATTGATGCCCATCCCTTGCTGTTGAGTTAATGTGTGGATTGTTTGCCGGCTGCTGTGTGTAGGAGTGTATCTCACAGTCGGCAGTGAAGACCAAGTTTGAGCAGCACACAGTGAGGGCCAAACAGATCTCTGAAGCCCTGCGCAGCATTATGGATTCTGTACACATTGCTGCACAAGAGCAGAGGTGAGTCAGGTGTTAAATGCTGATTGTACATGTGTATGGACAGAGACTGTGTATGTGAACCAAAGATACCTTCACACTGGTACACATCTGGGCTGCAGGACTGTAAGTACTCTTCATCCAGTGATGGAGTCAGAGGAGAAATAATTCACATAAATGGTTTTCATTGTGCCAGAGACCCTCTATAACTTACAGTGTTATCAAATAGCAATCAGGTGTGTGTGGTGTCCTACAGTGCTCTAACAATAGGTAGGCCTGCACCATCCCATGGACCGTGTGTGTGTGTGTGTGTGTGTGTGTGTGTGTGTGTGTTTGTAGGGTCTACTGCCTTGACACCAAAGAGGACCGTCAGGACCGATTGGAGTTTATAGACAAGCAGTTGGACCTGTTGACCATGGACTGCAAGGCCAAGATCAAGAAGATTACTGAGGAGGTGGAGAGACAGGTGAACCCCAACATAACATACCTGTCTTCTCAGCAGTGGGGCAGGGATTGAATTATTTCCTCACTTATCAATAAAACAGTTCTAACAGAGGGAAAGCTGAAGGGAACTCTTGAACAGGAAGTAGTTTTCACCCCTGCTCTCTGCTCGTGTTCAGGTGTCTAATGCCATGGCAGAGGAGATCAGGAAGCTCCACGTGCTGGTGGACGACTTCCACCTGGACTTCCATCCATCACCAGTGGTGCTCAAGGTCTACAAGAATGTGAGTTTAACATCTTTGCCTTCTGTCTGTCTACACCTGTCACTTTATATTCTGCACATTCAGGTGCTCATCTACAAACACAGGCTCCTCCTGTACTGTGTAGTGGCTCGCTGAATACAGACACATGTAAACATTTCCCAGACAGATCTGTCACTAACTGTTAGAGATGATCCTTTCTCCTCTCTCAGTCCTAGACCTGCTCGGTTTCACACAGTCCATGTAGCTGTTGGGTGTCCATGTGGCCCCCAGACCTTTCTTTTTGTGTTCTGACCACCTCCTGAGCTGGTTTGATCAGTCACATTTCTATCAGCATAAAATGTGGCTGTCTGAGATCAAACAGGATAAAAGTGTAATCCTGGATGTAATGACTCTGATGTGTTTGCATCCTGAAGTGTTCCTGCTTCCACCAGGATCACCCCTCCTACAGTTAGTCTGGTATCTACATGCAGCAGTGTACAGCTCATCCCTGGCCTCCTGTTGGCTCACTGAACCTGTATAAAGCCCATGTAATCTGTGTTATGTAAGAGCAGTCCAGACAGAGTCATGATGTAAATGCTACTCCTGCCTAAGCCTTTCTATTAATTATCTGTGATGAGTGGAAGCACTCTCACTTTAAAAAAGTCTAATAGCTGTGGCGTGGGTGAGCAATTTAAGAGAATGTATGGCATTCACCAATTTTCTCGTGCTTTCCTTGTTTTTTTTCTCTTAGTTCCGAACAAAATTCCCGAGTTGTTCAGACCTGCATACGAGTCGTGAACAGACTCCCTCCACGGTTGAAACACTTAAGTCATAACACCTTGTTCTGACTATCATACCGAAATCAACTAAAATAAAATATAGAACTAAAACAGACTTAATGCTAACATAATATTCTGTTCACCAGATCATCATCATTGCTGCCAATTCACTGGGTTTTTAGACTAAACCTCCTCCCATCTAAGTGACAGACCACTTTGAAAGGATTTATAGCATCTAACTTCATGTTACATCCTTTCCTGTTTTCCCTTTCCTTTCTCTGTCACAGTGCAGCTATGCTGCAATGACACGTTGTTGGCAGCTGTATTACTAGTTTTGGGTCCTCTGACACTACTCAATCTATGTGCTGCTTTCCAACAGCACAATGTCTTTTCATTCTCTAGTAACAGTTTTGTGAATGAAACTTGTCCACACACAGAGCAGAACAGGGAGCCTTATATGGTCATTTTAGAGAGCATTGATTATGAAAGATCAGATCTCATGAAGGGTCACCTCCTCATGAACAGGTGGTGTTCATCAGTGTTTGGTGAATCAACTTTGAAGACTCGTACGAACAAACTGGACAGAAACAAGTAGAGGGTTAGGATAAACATGTTCTTGCATGAGGTTCTATGTGTGCTGCTGTGATGTACATATAAGGAAACTAAACAGCAGCAGTTGTGTTTCTGATTGCTTCTTTGTTGTGGTGTTTTTTTCTTGTTTGAAGGAGCTCCACCGGCACATAGAGGAGGGTCTGGGCAAGAACATGTCAGAGAGGTGCTCCACCTCCATCACCGGTGCCCTGCAGGCCACACAGACAGACATGATTGGTAACAGTCCTCCTATTTACACTTGAGACAGCTGGCCACCAACACCCACCTGTCTACTGTTCACTGGCTTTAATGTGCTGCCAGCATAATGTTTCCTGTGACTGTAGTGTCTGTATGTAGCGGTCTGACTGAATATATTATCTTGATCCAGACACACACACTGAACTGTTTGCTCTCCGTATGTGTGTGTGCAGACGGTCTGAAGCCTCTGCTGCCCAGCCTGGTCAGAGAGCAGGTAGACAAGCTGGTTCCTCGTCAGTGCTTCAGCCTCAGTTATGACCTGGCCTGTGACAAGCTCTGCAGTGACTTTCAGGAGGACATCGGCTTCCACTTCTCTTTGGGCTGGACCATGCTGGTCAACCGCTTCCTGGGGCCCAAGAACACCCGACGGGCCCTCATGGGCTACAACGACCAGGTAACACCTTCAGGAACACAAACCTCCCCTCCCAGACCAGTGGGACTGAGAAGGAGCAGTTTTATAGTATGAAAGGGTCTAGATAAAGAATATTTGTCCCTCAAGAGGTTATTTGGCAGATGGCATCCATAATGGACTCAAAACACAGTGGACCTTATGTAGCAAAATTAGCTACTTGTTCATTAGCATGTTTTGGGCAAGTTCCATTCATAAAAGAAACATTGACACTGAGGAGCTTCAAGTGCTGCTGTTGGAAATCTGTCAGTGGCTTGTTATCACAGAGCCATACGGTGGTAAACTACAACGCTTCAAACCTGCATTTTTCACATCCATGTTTACTAGCAAGCAGTCTTCTTCTGTCCTGCCTTTGCTGGCACGTTACCGCCACCTGTAGGTCAGAGGGAACAGTCACACCCCTGTCAGGAACACGAGACAAACACATAATCATCAATCAAGTGCTCCATAGCCTGATAGAGGAGCCTTTAAGACATTATTAATTATTATTGTGAAGTCAAGCAGGACTTCTTCCTCCTGTATGTGACTCGTACACAGACCTGGTCCTCTCCTGAATTCAGTTAAATATGAGACATGTTCCCCTAAATCACTTGTACATGTTACTCAAGAATGAATCACAAATTGTAAATTAGTTTTTTGCATGAGGTCATTGTACAATGGAACAGTACATAAAACACATCACAATATATTATTAATATATTTCCTCAATCACCAAGCCATGGAGGCTGATGTGAAATATTCAGGTATTTGTTTGTTTGCTGCTATTTGAATCTCAGTCACTATTTTGTTTAGTCTTTGTTTAGTCCCTTCTGATCTTTGTCAGTCTTAGTTGTCAGCTCTCACTCGTTTGGCCTGAGAAAGAATAAAGGCAGGATGAAGAAAACATTTCTGTGCAGCTGAGTCATCCCTTTGAATATTCTGCACTCATTAATCACTCGTCAGATGATTTTCATGTCAGCAGCCTAATTATCACGTAACTAAATGACCTAAAGTATAACCATGTGACGCTGGGGAGAAGAGTCGTGGCTTCAGGCGACCCCTGTACTGGAAGCCGGTCCCTGTGCTCTGTTATCGAACCTGTTCTCTCTGCAGGTCCCCCGGCCCCTGGCCCTAACTCCAGTCAGCACCAGCATGCCTCCGTTCCCGCAAAGTTCCGTGACCCAGGAGGAGCTGATGGTCTCCATGGTGACCGGTCTTGCCTCCCTTACGTCCCGTACTTCCATGGGCGTCCTTGTGGTCGGCGGCGTGGTGAGGACACACACACACACACACACACACACACACACACACACACACACACACAAGATCAGATATGAATGTGAGAATAAAGACTTTTGGTTCGAAGGTGAAAGACAACTGTAGTGGTTGTGGCTCAGCAGGTAGAGCCAGACCTAAAGCTCTGTTGGTGTGTGTAGGTCTGGAAGGCAGTGGGCTGGCGTCTGATCGCCCTGTCTGTGGGTCTGTACGGGCTTCTCTACATCTACGAGCGGCTCACCTGGACCACCAAGGCCAAGGAGAGAACCTTCAAGAGACAGTTTGTGGACTACGCCAGCGAGAAGCTGCAGCTCATCGTCAGCTACACCGGATCCAACTGCAGCCACCAAGTCCAGCAGTGAGCATGTTCCCTGACCACACACACAGTTACACAGTCAGTACTGGGCTCCTCCGAGCACTGATTTCACTTTCTTCAAGAAGATCGTGACGAACACAACTTAACTTTGTCATTAAATGTGAAATGCCGAGTGAAGGACGTTGTCTAGGAAGGGGTTGTCTAACCCTGTTTGTGTTTCTGTTTGTGGTCGTCAGGGAGTTGGCCGGTGTGTTTGCTCAGCTCTGCCAGCAGGTGGACGTTACCCGTCAGAACCTGGAGGACGAAATCACTGACATGAACAGCAAGATTGAGCTGCTGGACAGCCTACAGAGCAAAGCGAAGCTGCTGCGGTAAGACCCTCACCACACATATACAAGCAGCCAGACAGGAGGATGACTGTGCAAGTTCTACATGTTTGGGTGGAGTGGTGGTGGAGCATAAGCATACCTGTAAAACTCGACATTAAAAAGGCTGAAGTGGGATGACAAGTCAGCAGGCTTCCTCCTGCTCTGTCTGTCTGTGTGGCATCACGCTGTATGACATCAGTGTGTGATTCCTTTTCCTGATTGGTGCTCGCAACACCAATCAGAATGAAGCACAGTTCTGCAGTCACACTGTGGGAGTTTGGTGCTAAAGATTTGACTTGAGTTGTTTTTGGTCTCCAAAGCTCTAAATTAGCCGTCTGCTAACGTGTCTTGCAGTGAGATCAGTGACCACTGAAGACTTCACTGTGATTAAATTACACTGTCATTCCTTAAAGTAGAAAACGCACTTTCTCTGTGTCCACACTGAGCGAAAACAACAACTCCCAAACATGGAGCTTTGTAAAAACGGAGTGGATAAATGTGATGAAGCTGATGTTTTAGTGTGAATGTGTTCTTGCAGACACACGTACAGTTATTCTCTGTGACCACCCATTCACATTAGGTGAAAGCACAGCTGTAATGACCTCTTTAGGTGAGTGTGGTGGATGTTGTTAACGTCTGTGTGTGTGTGTGTGTGTGTGTTTTGTTGTGTTAGGAACAAGGCAGGCTGGCTGGACAGCGAACTCAACATGTTCACCCAGCAGTACCTCCACCACAGCAAGTAAAGCACACAGAGCATCAGCCTGAGAGACGGAACAACACCTGAGGATCAGCTGGTACACCTGCTCTACATTCTTCTGTATTTTAATGAGACGAAATAAAACAATGTTCTCAGCAGAGGATAAACAGAAGGGATAGTTTGGTGTGGAAGGAGTGATGTGGATACAAGGACATGAGCTCTGTCCTGCGTTCAGCTGGTGATGGAAATAAAAATTAAAAAGTAGGAAGGTTTAACCACAGACTCCAGAGCTGATGCTCATGTGGCTGATGGATCTGAGTCTTATTAGCACTATTGAAGGACTCGTACCAGCTTCTATCCTTTAGATTGGATTCCAGTTCACTCGGCCACACTGACCCTGTGTAGATTTGATTTTATATTTATACATTTTGAAGACTGGACAAGTGCTGAAGTCAAAGGCAGTCCACATGAAAGTGTCTTATGTTAGTGGGATAATGTAAAGAACTGAAGACATGTCCAAAATGAATTTATTTATTTTGTCAGAGAACAAAGCTCTTGAATTGTTCTTGGTTGAGATAGTTGTGAAATGGGAAAGAAACCTTCTTATGGTTTCAAAGAGACAAGAAGGAAAACTGCTATTCACTCTTAAGGCTATGAGCGCTGAGTTGAAGTGATCTCACCTGTCCACCTGAGACTTCACATGATGTCTCAGGTGAACATGGGTGATTACTCACAGTTCAGTTTGATGGCATCTCCACTAGATATTACTACTCGATCACCATATATAACGTCTACTTTAATTGAGTGTGTTTTCTTTATTGTTCCTTCAGACAGTAAACGCATCTAGGTTTCTGTGAGGATAAATAGTTTAAATAGATTTTAGTTTAGTCCAAATAAACTCCTGAAAATGTGTTTTTAATAGTTTTTATATATCAGGCTATGATACACACACACAGTACCTGTTAGCAGATACAGTCACTGCTGGTTTGAGTTTGAACATGAAGACAAATATTTAGAAAATCACCAGACTGATTATTTAACTGTTATAAATGGTTTTATTCAGTTGCAACATTTAGCATAGCTGTGGAAGATGATCAGGATCAAAATCGTAATTCAGGTCATAATTCTGACTTTATTTACACTTAAAATTCTGATATTGAAGTCAGATTCTTTAAAGACACCCTTCACACAGTGCTCATAGCGTCCCAAATCTCTACAGTCTGTCTGATGAATCGCTCGACATTAGCCTCTCACAGAGGTTTGTGTGTGTCCTCTGTGAAGTAACTAACTAATGTCCAAAGAGAAATGCCAAAGACATGTTTGTCCTCCAGAGTTTCTGTTTCACTGTAAAAAGTCCCACTCAGACTCGGTGTGAGCCTGTAAACCCTCTGACACCTGGCTTTCCTCACCATTCACAATGAACTTCTTTCATGGTGTCCTAATTATCTTCCATACCAACGTAGTTTTAGAGAACCGTGTATTTGATGGGAGGCGTTGGCTGCCTCACTGTCTTGTGTTTAGTTCTGCAGAGCTGCTGCCTGCTCTCTGTATGTGACAGGCAGGAATCCAAACTAAATATGATGGAATATGCAAGAGTGGCCAAATCCAGCCCCCCTTTGTCACATGAAATTGTACCTTTTGCTTTTTAAAATGTGTATATAATGTGATTTAGTAATTTGCCTTTCAATTGGAAACGGTTGGGAAATGCCTGGATTAGTCCAGTATGTAAAAGTCTTGTTTGATTGGCCGTGCTGTATACACAGCGTGTTGCCAAGTGAGGAGGAAGGCTGTCGTACAGCCCGTCTCTTGGAGTGAAGACGTGCACTTTATCAGTTCACTGCTTTCTGATTTTGGTTGGTTTTTCCACAGAGTAGTGGTTAGGCTTCAGGAAGGTGAAAGTACCTGCATGCTGTGGCTGTTGTAGTTTGTTGTCCCGTTGAAATGTTCAAACATATGTATGGATGTAAAAAATAAAGGTGACACAAAGCTAATCGAGTTTATGTACAGTATATTCAACATTTGTGTCTGCAGCTGTTCATCCAAACAAACACTGCTGTGTGCGGGGGGTGCACATTCGACTGCATGTTCACTGTAGTGTTTCAAATAACAGGTGAACGCTGACCTGAACTAGATGAACCCACGTCTTTGGCACTCCTTCACAGGTGAACACACACAGGCGTTCCAGGTAAAAAGATTGAATGGAGCAGGAGGGTTTACTTCCTGTACTGTTGCATGCAGTTCAGTTCTCACATGGAGGAGCTGCTCAGGTCTCTGGTGATGATATATATTGGTAGGTGTCTCCATTATTTTGACCATCTTGTGTGTGTTCACTTAAGCTGCTCATTGGCTAACCCTGAGTATATACAGTATGTGTTAGTTCATTGTACTGTGTGTGTGCGCGCTCACATCTGAGGACATTTAATAAGCTGATCAAACATGGTCCACACGGATGGTCGTGGAGCACAGCAGTGACACACCAGGTAAGTACTTACCTGTAGAGTAGCTCAGATCATTAAAAAAATTAATTAAATCAAGATTTGGTTAAAAAAAACCCCACATACAAATTAGTGCAATGCTGATCTTTAGTATCATATCATATAATCAATACCACCAAGCGATTTTCAGTCCTTGAAAAGAAACTGACCTGAAAATGGATCTCAATTAAAGCTCCAAGCACTCTTTATTAGCATGCTGCCTATAGAAACAGGTTTGGCTTATTAAGCCAAACCTTAAGCATGTGGCCAGCAGGTGGTAGCATGTGACCACTGACCACCATCACCTTCATTCAGGTAGCTAGTAAAGTGACAAAAGCCCCTAGAAAGTCTCCAGAAAGCGGTTAATATGTAACGGAGGACTGACGTATGTCATTCTGTGTTATTACTCTGTTGGTTACTGTCCACTGGTAAAGAACATCCTCTCTGATTTTATTTTCTAAGAAAAAAAAAAAGTATCTTGAGTTCCAGCTGTTTGTTCCAAAAAGAACTCACTGGAATTGGACACAAAACCATTTGGTACTTCGTGTTAAAAATGTTCATTCACTCTGGAACTGAGAAATGTGTTGAGTATTTAAGCTGCAGTTTAGAACCAGTCTCTACATTTATTTAGCAGATGTAATCGTTGCTGTAGTCCCTTACTAATGTAGCAGGAGGGTACACTGTTCAATGAATCAGTGTTCACCAGTTTTCTGTTTACAGGCAGAGCCTCACTGCTGTTCATTTTAGTATTATTTATAGTCTGATTTATCTAGTTGTTTGATATAGTTTAGGTGTTTAACTGGTGCTGGCCTCCCTGTCTGGCCTCCCAGGTGTGTCAGTGTGCTGATGTGTTTGTGGTGGCACGTTTCATTAGTGTGGACTTTTGTCTGTGTTTCATAGGTAGGATATTGCCAGTGCACCACAGATCAAAGAAGTTGTTTAGTCCTGCTTCCATCAAATAAGAACCATCTCCAGAATGCTTTCACACACACTGGAAAAAGTAATTCAGGCACTCATTTTCTCTAGACTCTCACTCACTGCTTTCTGGCATGAACCAAAAGTCAGTCTCTCGCCTCCAACTAGTTCAGAACGCAGCAGCTCGGCTTCTTACTGGTTTTAACAGACGACGTCACATCACCCCAATCCTGGCTTCTCTCCATTGGCTCCCTGTTCGATTTAGAATCAGCTATATAGCAGAAATGCTAACCCCATATGAGCCAGTTCGCAGCCTTAGATCCTCAGGTGGGGCCCT
>LKNJ01000514.1:0-11092 GCA_002120245.1 Maccullochella peelii
ACTCTCAGTGCATATCTTGGTCACGTTTCTTAATATTTCTTATTGGGTCACTGGGCTCTAGATATAGGATTGGTAGTAGTACAGGAAGTCATGTATAGAATTGAATTGGTATGACTGTTTACACCTTAACCAAACACCTGTACTATCTGTAAAATTTGTGCAGGGGACGCAGATTACAGGACCACATGGGCCTCCAGGACCTGAGGTTAGTACATTTTGCTGCACGACATGTAACTTGAAACACATCTTCTTCAGTATTCAGGTAAAAAAAACAAAAAACTGTTTTGCATGTGGGAAAGGCGGACACAAGTACAACTGCAGTGACTTTTAATATGGAAACGGAAGCTTGCAATTAAATAGGTTACATCAAACTCAGCTGGCTTTTTGTGTTTTTTGTCTGTGTGTGCAGGGAGAGCCAGGGCCTCCTGGAATCACAGGACCAGTAGGACCTCGAGGAGACCCCGGGGAGCTGGTGAGGACTTGTCCTCTGTTTGCTGTGTGAATCCACCACATGTTGGTGTCTCTCCGTAACTGTCCTCCTCTGTCTCCTCTCAGGGCCCTCCAGGGCGGCCAGGCCTTAACGGGGCTGATGGGATACCAGGTCCCCCAGGAAACATCATGCTCATACCGGTAAGATGAAGACACTTCTGCATCGCCTGAGGCCTTGCAAGCTGCAGTGGTGTTGCTATGGCAGTTATTTGGACCTGTTAACCCTTAACAGAGCTCCAGGGCAAATGGGAACATTTGAATGTCGTAAGTGAGAAATGGGCTGCCTCAGAATTGTTACACACATTTGTTTGACTTTGCAAGTAAGGTCATCACCTGCCCCCCACTTAGCTTTCCAGAACCCATATAAAACATGTATTCTATATAGGTGTCAATCAAATTTTCAATCAAACATTTAATTTAGCACTTCAGTGTGTTACTGGATATAATTGGTCCAATGTTTGTGTCAAGTCAGTCAGCTGTGGTCAGAAGGCACGAGCATGTTTCTTTGTTTTACTGATTTCCTTAAAGCTTAATTGGGTGTTTACTTGGGTTGACATCTGGTCACTGTGAAGGTCATAACATATGATTCACATAATTTTCAGACTCATCAAACCATTTAGAGACCCCTCGTGCCCTGTATGGAAGCATCTGCATGTTATGTGTCTCCATTAAGTTCTTCAGATTTTTCGCTTGATTTCACCCGTCTGCACCTTTTTATGCAAGACTTAGAATAGCAGTGCTACATATCGGCCACTGGGTGGGGTATTGAGTTTGACTTAAAATCATCTTCTGTGTGTGTGTGTGCAGTTCCAGTCAGGTGGGGATCCAAAGACAGGTACTGGGGTTTCTGCGCAGGAGGCGCAGGCTCAGGCCATCCTGCAGCAGACCAAGGTACACAGACGTCTGAAATATTAAACACACACACACACACACACACACACACACAGAGCAGATGTAGAACTACTGCAGTTTGTGGTGTCGCTGTCTGACTCCTTCCTCCTCCTTCTTCCTCCTCTTCTAGCTGGCTATGAAGGGACCTCCAGGGCCGCTCGGCCTCAGGGGAAGACCTGGACCACTGGTGAGTGAGATCACATCGTGTTGTGATTTGGTGTTTTGGTGTGTGTATATCCCCGCTGTTTAATGTTCTCCTAAATCAGAAGACAAGGAGGTGCAGGTGAAGGATGAATAATCTGTTGGAGAACAGATTACAAATTTTGGGGTCAAAATGACTAATACTTACCAAAAGTTTTGGAATTGGTCCAGTAGATCGCCTCTGCAGGCATCCGCGAACGGGCTGCAATGGCTGCAACGTAATCCTTGCGGGCAATTGCGCCCGTGAAAAGTACGTCCACTAAAAGTGCTTGTTTTTGTCACTGACAGGCTCAGACTGTTATTCGAAGTGTCTGACAACATTATGGAAAGGATCTCTACAGAGACAGACCTTTTTGTTAAAGAGTAAGATCATTTCGTCTTCCTGCAACAACTCAACCTCTTGTGAGATTTCAGAGCGAGACTTTTCCTTGAGCGAGGAAGACAAAAAGGATGCTGACAATGGATCCAAAAGCAGACTTATTTTGACAACTAAATGTTGTAAACTTTTTTTTCCCAGGGTGTACCAGGTCCCTCTGGGCTGAAGGGGACCAGTGGAGACATGGGGCCAATGGTGAGTCAGCTGGTTGTCATGGCAACACAACTCAGCACCCCACTCTTTTGTATAACACTGGAACTCATTTGAGAGCCAGCTTGACTGTCACCTGCTCTCTTTCCACCTTTCTCTCCCTAGGGTCCTCCAGGACTGCCAGGTATCCCAGGTCAGAACGGACGACTCGGGAAAAGGGTGAGACTATTTACTGCAGCCTTTTCTCAATAAATATCATCTTCTGTAATCTGTTATGTTGTCGTTCCACAGAATGACCATGAAATAGGTCATACATTTACAGTATGTCACTGAGGAATCTACCACTTGTTTGTGTGTGTGTATGTGTGTTTATTAGGGTCGAGCGGGTACAGATGGGGGCCGTGGTGCAATAGGAGAGACTGGAGCAAAGGTGAAGAAGTCCTGATGTCGCAGTCACACTGTTCACTTACTGACTCTGTCTTCTTAAAATAAGAACTAATCTGTCTCTTTTTCTCAGGGGGATAGAGGGTTCGATGGCTTGCCAGGTCTCCCTGGAAACAAAGGACATAAAGTAAGCTGAATGGGTGAGTGGTGTTAAGCAGATAATTCACAATACCGATTGCCAACTTCCATGTGTGTATTTTCTCAGGGCGACAGGGGTAAGCCGGGCCCTGCAGGTCCTGCTGGAGAGCCAGGAGAAAAGGTGAGATGCCACTGTAGTTGTGGGTTTTCATGTTTATGCAGGTTTGTGTCTCTGTACTTGCAGGATGTATTAATGTTTGTCGTTTTCACAGGGCTCTGAAGGGCCACCTGGGCCAAGAGGACAACCAGGTGATGCTGTAAGTATCCACACACACACACACACACACACACACACACACACACACACACACACACACACACAAACATATACAATAAATGACTCATTTAAATCCACTACAGCTTTATTTAATGTGGCATTTGTCTAACACAAAATTAAATGTTATTCTGCCACACACATACAGACCCATACACTGTGTATCTATACATATGAGGACCCTCACAATGCATTCCCTACCCTTTAACCTTAAACGACATGCCCAACCCCAACCCTTACCCTAAATTTAAACCTTAAAGGAATAGTTTGACATTTTAGGAAATATGCTTCTTTCCTTTTGTTGCTGAAAATTAGATGAGAAGATCAATACCACTCTCATATCTGTATGGTAAATATGAAGTGACAATCAGCAGCCGGTTAGCTTAGCTTACCATAAAGACTGGACACGGGGAAACAGCGAGCCTGGCGCTGTCCAAAGGTAATTAAATCAGTTAATCAGCAGGTGCTGGTATGCTATTTTTTCCTTGGACAGAGTCAAGCTAGCTGCTTCCCCTGTTTCCAGTCTATATGCTAAGCTAAGATACCGGCTGCTGGCTTTAGCCTTACATTTATCGTGATGACATGAGAGTGGTATGGATCTTTTCATCTAACTCACAGCAAGAAAACAAATATGTGTGTTTTCCCAAATATCAAACTATTAAAACGTCTATTAAAAATGTATTAAAAGATTTCATAGTTCTTTCAGATTTCCTTTTGAATTCACGATAACCCCTCAAGAAAGGTATATGGTCACAGTTACACATGTAAACAAAACAAGAAACAGAAATCCCATGTCTTCTAATACACAAAGAGACCAAAACACACTTACTTTTCAGTTTAATTATGCCTGATACCCTACCACACACACATAGATACACATGCACTGTACTTCTGTACTTGTATATTAACATAATAGATTCCCTAGCCCCTTACCTTAACCCTAAAACAAAGTCTTTATCCTTAAATAACCCTTTGAAGAAGTGAGCAGGAGACTTCACTCTTAAGATCTAAAATTCAAATTGGTCCTCACAAAGATAGAAGTATAAGGGCACACACCCTCAATTACATGCAGTTATACCTCATTATATGTAACTGTTGTGTATTTCAGGGTTCCAGAGGTCTAAACGGCCCCAGAGGTCGTCCTGGTCCTCCAGGCCAGCCTGTGAGTGTTAAATTTATACTTTTTCATACATACCACCTCTGCACACACACACAACAGTCACACACACATTAATATCTACCCTTGACAGTAGTGAAAGACATTAGATACCAGTAATTACCCTGCTATCTCACCTCTGTTTATCCATGCAGCAAAAATAAGGCTCTTCTCATCGCTACCATAATTCAGCTGTGGTGTCGCTATCAGATGATGTTAATGCCTAATCATGATGTTACTGTAGTTCTCCATTTGTTAACATGATGTTATGTAATTCTTATCCCATCTGAGAAAATGACTCTTTGCCAATTTCAACAACACCTCAAGCTGTTTCTTTCTAGTTTGCATAACAGTATGTTTGCGCTTGTAGAACACAAGTTAGCACTTGTTAGCATCTGACAGCACACAGAGGAAGCACTTTTAATTTTTTTTTTTTTTAAACACAAATATATGCTTGATGTTGGTTAATTAAGCATTAAACGCCTCAAGCAAGGAGGTGGTAGAGCCGAAACCAACGGGGTGGCTGATCATTTTCAGGAAAAGAAAATATGTTTTAGGAATAGAGAGTTCAGGGGTTCATACAGGGGAATTAAGACATGCAGTATAGAGATGGCAGCTCATGGTCTGCTTTTAAAAACATACATTCTCCTCCGCTGTCCTGTTATTTTGAATTAAAAAGCTCCTGTGTTTTCCAAGATGTTTTGATGTGGATGCCACACGAGTGCACTCCTTTCTGTCCTCACAGGGCATTCGAGGAATTGACGGGGTTCAAGGTTCAAAGGGAAACATAGTGAGTATAATAAAGGTAGTCTGAGGAAGCCTGATAACATAGTACTTCCCATGACATTATTTCCTGTTTGTAACAGGGATCCCTAGGAGACATCGGAGCACCCGGACAGCAAGGCAACCCTGGAATCCTGGTACGAGCAGAGAACAGGTACTCAAAAATTCAATTGCATAAGTGAATACACAGAAATACTAATGCTCCGTCTCTCCCACAGGGTTTTCCTGGTCCTCAGGGGTTAGTAGGGCTGCCAGGAGAGAAGGTAAGACACTTGTAGATGGATTTTTCACTTTGGGGTGAAGGAGTCGGGATCGACTGACTGATCTTTGTCTGTCAGGGGCCTCAAGGGAAGAAAGGGATGCAGGGCTTACCTGGAAACGACGGGCCCCCAGTAAGTACATGCATGTTTGTACTCGTATGTCTGAGGACTCTTATCGACATAAAACATTCCCTAGTCCCTAATCCTAACCCTAACATTACACTACATGCCTAACTACAGATATTAACACGTCCTCTTGTCAACAGGGTCACCCTGGAAGAGAAGGTACTCCAGGTGAAAAAGGACTGCCGGTGAGTCTGTTGTATGCATGTATCTGCGCCTGTGTCTGTGTACAGTGCATGTTGTGTTATTATTGTAGCGTCATTCATCTTAAAGGAATAGTTTGACATTTTGGGAAGTATGCTTAATTCCCTTCTTGTCAAGTTCTCCCATCTTCCCGTAAAACCACACCTTATCATTTTTACACTCAAAACAGTTGGGTTTTTTGCAGATTAAACAAACAGATGTAACGTTATAATTAGTGATTTTTAGAGGAGCTGGTAGGCGGATTTTGTTACATTTTGACAGAGACAGGCTAGCTGTTTCCCCCTGTTTCCAGACGTTATGGCAAGCTAAGCTAACAGGCTACTGGCTCTAGCTTCATTTTCAACGGACAGATATGAGAGCGGGATCAATCCTCTCATCTAACTCTCAGCAAGAAAATATTCTTTTGTTTCCCAATCTGTTCCTTTAATGTGTGTGTATGTTCATTTGTAGGGTCCTCTAGGAGTGCAGGGGCCTGTTGGATACCCTGGGCAACGAGGAGTTAAGGTAGGAATTACGAAATAATCCTGCTGTCTTGTAAAAACCTTGTGACTCCAGTTTTGCCGATCAATAAGTTAAAAGAATAACATGTTTTTCAATCTGTAAAATAAGGCTGTATTTTGTAGTTGTAGAAAAGTTTAGTTTTTTCTGAGACGTGATCACCCAGCCAAAAAATTAAGCAGATGATTATGGTTTTCACTGCCGACAGTTTTAATTTAACAGGTTTAATGGCAAAGCATGCTAGCAATTTGATATGCTTGAAGATGTCTTGAACAGCCAGGGTTATTATATCATGTGTTTTCTATTTTCTTGTTGACTTCCAGTTTGTTTTTGCTCTCCTGTTTGATAGGGAGCAGATGGAATCAGAGGATTAAAGGGAAGCAAAGGCGAAAAGGTGAGAGAGGCAGAAAAGTGGTCTGTGCACATTCAGGATGTTAGAGTTAATGAAAATATCATATTACCCCCACAGATCAAGATGCATGCTGTTTGTCACTACCATCTATGGTTTTAAGTTGTCTGTTAAACTGTCTTCTGTCTGTCTTGCTGTCTCCTCCAATTCATTCGGTCTGCAGGGAGAGGATGGTTTCCCAGGGACCAAAGGAGAGATGGGAGCAAAGGGGGACGTTGGAGACAACGGAGCTACAGGTGGTCGCGGAGAAGATGGGCCTGAGGGGCCTAAAGGCCAGTTGGGTCCTCTAGGAGAAGCTGGCTCTCCTGGTACCTCTGGAGAGAAGGTACAGAGCTAAGTTAGCATGTAGAATGCTTATCAAAATTGATAAAAGTATCAGTAAAAAATGTGTACAAAAACCTTGTACAAGATGAGTTAAGAGTCACACTGCCTCTGTTTTTTAGGGGAAACTGGGAGTTCCTGGGCTGCCAGGATATCCAGGGCGACAGGGGCCGAAGGTAAAATAAATAAAATAATCAGTGATTGATTGAATAGACAAGTTACATTTACAGGAGATATCATTTATACTAAGAGAATGCGGTATCTTCCTCCTCCCCAGGGTTCTGATGGATTTCCTGGTGCACTGGGAGCTGCAGGAGAGAAAGGGAAGAAAGTGAGTAGAGGGTTTCAAATCGTGACGATATTATGTCAGGAAATCAAACTTTTTCAACTAATGTCCTGTCTTTTGTGGTATTACCCAGGGTCCTGCAGGACAACCAGGAGGCGTGGGCCAGAGGGGTCCAAATGTGAGTGCTGTGTCTCAAAACGTTCCCTAGTTCAGTGGGTAATGAATTGCACAGAAAGTGAGATATTTTGGAAAAGCAAGCCACATGCCAAAATCATTTTTACTGCAAGCCAATCAAGTAGAAAACTTTCAGAATGCACTTTTAAAACCAGGTGAGTCAGGTGACTAGAAAGAGAGCTGAAGTCCGGCCCCCTCTCCCAGCTATCCTCTTTCCCATAACTCAAGGGTTTTCTTATAGAGGGTTACTTTAATTGGTATTTCTGAAAAGGCTGAAACATTTTTCTTGTCCATATTGTGAGCTACATTTCATTGGCAAGTAGAATTTAAGCACCTTGTGATTTTATCAAAGATTAATTATTGTTTTATTAGCATTCAACTACAGCTCCCATGAGGCTTTGACAGTGTACTAAAGACTTATGGGTTATTGTATGTTGTCAAACTGTCATTTTATTGGATCTTGGTTAAATGACCTAGTGTTCAAACTGACTATCCAGTGCAGCAGTAGATACCCATTTTGATTAGTTATGAACATACCTGGAGAATAAGGAGTAACATACACGTCTGCTTCACTACACCTACAAACCTAAGGACTGTGTGTTACATTAAAGCAGCTATAAAATGTTGCAGATTTCTGAGTCATCCCTGTGTTCACTGAACCAGTAGCCTGATAAGTCCCTTAAAGTTCGCTGTATAGTGAGTCACCACCTACTGAACTGGAGATTGGTTTGAACTGGTGTCACACCTTGTCTCAGGTGAGTAAAAGTTCATGGCTGGGCCTGGGTTTGGTCTCACATGTTTTTTCTATGGCAGGGTGCACGAGGTGCCAGAGGGGCAAGAGGGCCTACAGGGAAATCAGGAGAAAAGGTCAGCTGACTCTCCTCTCAGCCAATAGTAACACTCTGTCAGTCATTGTTGATGGGTGAATTCACTTACACTATTAGATGTGCTTCACCAGCTTCCATCCATCACTTCCTCCTCTTACATTTTCACAGGGTGCCTCAGGACATGATGGGCCCTCAGGATCTCCTGGAGAGAGGGTAAGAAAAACACTGTTAACATATGTTATTAATTGATTGATCAGTTGATTGATCACCTGTTATATTGGTTGGTTATATTTTTTTAGGGACCTCAAGGGCCGCAAGGAAGGAATGGGGAGCCAGGAACTAAAGGATCAAGCGTGAGTTGTGACAAAACACACATGTGCACACATACAAATTTTGAATTGATTAATTAGTCAAAATCTTCATTTGTAATTGTGTGTATCAGGATAAAGATTGAGTCCACCACTCTACATTTGCATAGCATACTGGCAAATGAACACGTATATTGTAGAGGCTAAGGATAATTTGTCTGCTAAAATCTCTGCTGCACCGTACAGCTAATCCATCTTCCATTGCTCTTTTTTCAGTTTCATTATATTTTGATAAGTTATTTCTATTTGTTTCTTCGTTAAGATAGAAACAAACCAAGTCCAGGTCAGCCTAAAATGTCAACGTTATGTACAGGAAAAAAAAAGAACAAGAATCTACATGCCTTCACAGTGAAAACACAATCTTTCAAAAGTACATTTTGTAAAGCTCCCAAACCTCAACAAACAGATGAGTTTGACCTCTGAGTATCTGATCTTTCCAGTCCCAGAGACGTTAACAGGTCCCTGACCAAATGTCTAAAAGGTGGAGTGTCAGGGATTGCCATTATAAAATATTTTTGTTTTTATTTTATATCGTGGCTTGGATGGCAGTGGTATTTTGTTGCGGTGCAGGCTGCATGATGACAGTATTTCATACTGCATCAGGTGTTGTACATGGTCATTTTCTGATCAAATCTTTTCTGACTGAGAATGCACTGGAAAGAAATCCTAGTCATGTGCTGATATGAATCACCTACAGTGGCCTGCAGGGGACACTTCCCACAGTCATATTTGAACATTTGACAGCTCAATTAATAAAATGCTAGCAGAGTGAAATGTGAAAAATACCATTTCTTTTTTTTTAATCTTTAACATAACAGACATTACATGAACTTTGGAGGCCAGTTTTTATCCTGAGCTCCCATTCATTTCTTACCTTGGTCTTGGTGTGTGTGTGTGTAGGGTCCTGCTGGAAAGGACGGACTTCCAGGTCACCCAGGTCAAAGAGGAGAGCCGGTGAGTGAGGTCAAATTTCATAAGAGTTCATAAAAGGTCATCAGTTACTGCACTTTTTCTCTGCGAAATAGTCTTCACCACACACACCAGAATATGTTTTCTTTTTCTGTGACTACAGGGATTCCAAGGGAAGACGGGACCTCCAGGACCCTCCGGTGTTGTGGGGCCACAGGTGAGCTCAACAATGTGAATCAGTTCTCTTATGTAATATTTGTCCTGCCTTCTGCTTCATGTCTGTATTCATGTCATTGACCCAATCACTTGTGTGTGTGTGTGTGTTTCAGGGCAAATCAGGTGAACCCGGTCCAACAGGGGACCGAGGTCACCCAGGGGCACCAGGTGTACCTGGAGAGCATGGTTTACCTGGGGCTGCTGGGAAGGAAGGTGGAAAGGTGGGTCCACACAGTCACTCACACTGATCATCATCATCATGGAGTCATCATTTGTGTTGCGATTTTACAATGTTTTTTGTTTTGTTTTTTTTGTTTTTTGCTTCTCAGGGCGATCCAGGTTTACCTGGGACACCTGGGAAGAGTGGTCCAACAGGACTGAAAGGGTTCAGGGGGAGCAGAGGAGCCACTGGAATTATGGTAACGCACACACAAATACACATACACCACACTCCATACAAATTAGTTGATTTCTTAATATTATAAATGATATACCTAGTACAAATGATGTGTGATCTTTCCAGGGACCTCCTGGTCTGAAAGGAGGATCAGGACCTACTGGATCCTCAGGAGCCATAGTGAGTTAGAATACATCTCTTTTGTTACTACAGTTCATGTTCAGGATGCTTTCTGTTTTTTGTTTGGGAAATGAAAGCATATGTCTTCAGTTGCGTATGTTTTCAGTGCAATATTTTGTATGAAGTCCAATGAGACCATGATCAACTGATTTCCACTGAACAAATTCACATTAAAATTGACATTTTCTAAACAATTTTATGATGTCTTATAATTGAAACCAGTATCGAACACCATTATGATTCCAGCAGTTTTTATGCATCCATTTTTAGCCTTCATTTCATCAGTACTTTTAATTGCCAAGAAGTTCAAGGACTATCATGTCCTGTCTGTAGGGGGCGACAGGTGAGAGGGGCCCTCCAGGACCAGCAGGTGCCATTGGACAGCCTGGTCGGGCCGGATCAATCGGAGGACCTGGACCAATGGGAGAGAAGGGCGAGCCTGTAATTACATCTAACTCCTTTTTTCCTACGTTACTGTATTTAGTGCTTCTTTTATTATGCATTCCCTTTAGACTTCATTCATTTTCAGTTACAAAAAATATCCATTTAGATCAGATGTTTTTTAATGTCTGTGTTTGTGTGTTTAGCTTGTATGCAGAATGACACGTGTTGAATGCGTTTGTGTTCCAGGGAGAGAAGGGTCCGATTGGGCCAGCAGGTCAGGATGGAGATCAGGGACCTGTAGGGATGCCTGGGGCTACAGGCCCCGCAGGACCTCCAGGAGACGACGGGGATAAGGTAAACTGTGTGTGTCTGTGAGGCAGAGAGAGAGTGTGTGTTTGTACTGTGGCAATAAATTGTGTGTCCTCTGTGTGTGTGTGTGTGTGTGTGTGTGTGTGTGTGTGTGTGTGTGTGTGTGTCCACAGGGAGAGCAGGGAGAACCCGGGCAGAAAGGCAGCAAAGGAGACAAAGGGGAATCAGTGAGTCTGGAGAAGTACATCAACATGGACTGTATTCCTTAACCAGAGTAGATCTGATCATGGTCATTTCTCTCTCTCTCTCTCTCTCTCTCTCTCTC
>LKNJ01000514.1:11261-62215 GCA_002120245.1 Maccullochella peelii
CCCCCCCCCCCCCCCTCCACACAGGGCCCCCCAGGCCCCACTGGCACTCAAGGAGTAGTTGGTCAGTCAGGACTTCCGGTGAGTCTGACCTTCTCTTTGTATTCTGTTTATCTTTATTCACTGTCTTGAAAACCAAAAGACCTCAAATTACACTGTAGTGCAAATATGATGAGACATTTATGAATCCCAAAAGTCCCACAAGTTAAAATTTCTTAAAGTATGTTGAGAAAACCGAGTTAGATGCTGGGGGTTTTTACACTCACTGTCTGGCTTTTATAACTCTGGTTTGAAAGTTGATCTTGTGTCAGGAGGATTATAGTACTCATGCATTAATCGTTAAAGGAATAATTTAAATGTTTTGAGAACTATGCTTTTATACTATCTTGTTGAGAGTTTGAAGACAGGATTGATATCTCTCTCATGTCTGTCTGTTAAATATGAAGCTACATCCAGGAGACGCTTAGCTTAGCATAAACCCGCACCTGGAAAACCCACATATTAACACATTATATCTCGGTTCCTTAATCCGAACAAAAACCAGAGTGTAAAAACGACAATTTTTGGTTTTTGGGGGGCATACAGTATGTCACCATGAGGTAGCCATGCAACCCACAGAGTCTCTAGGAAGTCACTACCAGGCATGGCCAAGAAATAGGCCCCCACATAACCCCCTCCAGAACCACATGTCATTTTTACATTTAGGTTTTTGTACAGATTAAACAAGATACAGTATAACGTGATAATTGGTGAGCTTTAGAGGTTCTCTTAGGTGCTTTTGGTACTGTTAGACAGACCCAGGCTAGCTGTTTTCCCCTGTTTCCAGTCTTTGGGCTGGCTAAGCTAAGCTAACTGGCTGCTGGCTATAGCTTCATTTTTACCTTACAGACATGAGAGTGGTATCTTTCTCATGTAACTCTCAGCAAGAAAGAAAGTGAATAAATCTATTTCCCAAAATGTTGAACTATTGCTTTAAGCAGTGGCAAAAAAGTCCAGCCTATTAAAAACATCACTTCACTTCATCAAAACACTCACTCTTCACTCTCATCTGTGTACCAGGGTGCAGATGGACTGCTGGGTCCCCGGGGCCAGCAGGGCATGTACGGTCCGAAAGGAGATGAGGGACTCCGCGGCTTCAAGGGCTCTAAAGGACCAATAGGATTACAGGTGAGATATGTACAACAGTCACGGTGCAGATCATTGAAGTGATGTCACCTGAATAGATGGAGGACACCTGGAGCTCTTTACTTTAATCCTCTAATCCTGTGTGTGTTTTCCAAGGGCATGCCCGGCCTACCAGGAGAGAAGGGTGAGAGTGGACATGTGGGACTAATGGTGAGCTTCTATCCTGTTTAAAGATCTGTCCCTTATTTACATCACATTTTTCCTTCATTTACACAAATCAATAAACTGGTGTTATTTCTCCCCCATTACATACCTGGTTTTAGGGTCCACCTGGTCAACAAGGTCCCAATGGTCCTCAAGGACCTATTGGGGGACAGGTACGTGTCACAGTACTATTTATGCATGCATCATGTAGTCGAGCACTTGTTTTGAATTCTGAAGAAATATTGCGATGTCCTCTGTCTCGTGCAGGGTCCGAATGGTCGACCCGGGATGATAGGACAGCCAGGTGTTGTTGGAGAGAAGGTAAATTGACAGTAACATATTTCGCATACATATTGTATGGCAATGCCCCTTCCTGGATTTCTTACCCTAGTTTCTTTCTTTCTAAGGGGGAGGATGGCGAGGCAGGTGACCCTGGTTCAGTTGGTGTTCCAGGAAGGCTAGTGAGTTTGTTTGCTTTTTTGGGGGATCTCCCGTCTCAAAGGCGTCCTCAAACTTTTAAGCTTCTTGCTCTTCTCCTCTGCCCCAGCCCTCTTAATTGCTCACTACGCTCCCTTGCTACTTTAGGGAGAAAAAGGAGACCAGGGGGAGAAGGGAGATACAGGCCCTTCAGGAGCAGCTGGTCCTCCAGGAGCCAGGGGCCTCACAGGGGAGGATGGAGCCAAGGGCAACGCTGTGAGAAACAATCATACCAAAAAACACTCTTAAATACTGTATTGTTATACAGTATACTGTACAATATAATGCAATACTCTTTGAACCTAAATTATATTGTACAATTCACTTTAATACAGTTGTACTGTAACATTGAGCTAAGACCTGAATCTGATATTTTGACATCTGTTTTTAATATATAAAAATATTATGCCATAGAAATATGACTTATGTGAAAAGAGCTTTTTAAATTTGCAGTAACTACAAAACTGAGCTAAAAACTGAGGTAAACCTGTCTTTGTGTTGCTGCCGAGTTACTGCACTCTGGCTTTGGTAATCTTTGGACTCTAGAAGCTGCTGTTGCACTTTCTGCTCTCTCTGCCACAGAGGGAGAGTTAACTGAACAGCTGAAGTAAGAGAGCTATGTCAAGTGAAAGCTAGCTTGAGATCACCTCTGCTAAAGCTAAAACTAAATTTACTAGATTTCTCCCTCGATGTTATCTGTAAAAGAAAAACATACATTTTGATGAACTGACGTAATTCACTTTGGTGTTCTACACAACTAAATGAGGCTGCAGCTAAATCCAACAGTGAAAATAAGAAATATAAGCCAGCTAAACTCCTGCTAAAGCTAACTCTCAGTAACTGTCATCTCAGCTATTGAATGGTGAAATTCATTCAATTTGGTGGTTAACATACCTTTTAAATTACATATTTAAACATATTAAATCACATTCTTATATTGATTTCAATATAAATATTAGTAATAGTAGACGGACAGACACCTAGCAAAACATTACATTTAATCTCATATTTTTCTTAAACAAAGTAGGAAAAATTGACAAGAAAGCTGGAAGAACACATTTTGTTGCTTTTTCCTGAACATTATCCAAGGGCAGAGTGCAGTATCTGCATTTTTAGGTATTATGTAGGCTCTATGGCAATGACTTTTTGAGGAAAATAATCAGCCTAAAAAGGTATAAAATGAAAGCATTACAAACGTCACAGCTTCTGTAGTAACTGCTCTTGTAGGGCAGTGTGTGATTCAAAACACATTTATAGCCTACTACTGAATGCTATACAATATAATACTATAATAGCTCAAGCTCTCTCTCTCTCCTCAGGGTCCTATAGGTCTCACTGGAGACCTGGGACAGCAGGGAGAGGCTGGACCCAATGTGAGTAGTTCTTCTTCTTCAAACACATGAGTTTTGGGGGGGCGGGGGGGTTAAGGATGTCACTGCAACATTTTGTCTTTCTGACTTGCATTGTATTTAAAGAAACAATTTGCTGTGTAGTATAAATACAGTAAAACAAAGATAATGAAATATTTTTAAGGAACAATGGTAGGAAGAAATATGGAATAAGCCAGAATTACATTGAAATCAAATATCAATATACTGAATCCTGTATTAAACATAATTTGGAGACAAGACAAGTTTCTCATGTGCTCATTTAAGAACTGGTACCTTTACATCTGGATATTGAGGTAGAAATATTATTTTGCTTTTACATTCCCTACATACAGTTTTTGAAAAGTGTAGTTAAAGAATCCTGATTGGTTTGGTTGTCAGAAGGTAATGTTGAATAATGAATATTATTTTTAAATTTCATGTAAAAGTCATGGTGGCTGAGACAAAGTACCCTGTATGAAAATTGGATTTTTGCATAAAACAATCAATTAACCAATCCTCTGTCTTGCTCTTCTTTAATATCTCACTGTAAATTCAGGGTTTCTACATTAAAAGCTTTAGTGTTGCCACAAAAACATCTTCAACTTTATTTTCTGGAACAAAAGAAGTGTGGTTTTCCTCTGCCCACCTTTTCTCTTTCCTCATCAGGGTGTCGATGGTCTGCCCGGGTCTAAAGGAGACACAGGAGACCCTGGGAAATCTGTGAGCTCCTCCCTTCTCCATCATACACCACAACATCCATGACATTCTTTAATCCATAAACATGAAAGATGCTGTCATCATACAATTCAATGACTGGCCATATAATAGTTTCTTTATATTGCTCAGGGACCACCAGGAGCAGCAGGGGAACCTGGACCATCTGGACCTCCTGGGCGAAGGGTTTGTGTGTTTTTCTGTTTGTGTCAGTGCCTGCAGGCACCTGTGATGCACTCACAATCCTCATTTTTTATTTCTTGTTTGATTAAGTTAAAGATTTAACCCTCTTCCCCTGTTAGGATGAGGTTGAGGATATTTTTGTTAATGCATTCTCTCAGTGTGTGAGTTTGTGCATCAATGCATCTCTATGACAGATTCAGGTTAAATGTTTTAAAATGCTGTTCTTCAGGGCCACTTGGGAAAACCAGGGAAGGAAGGAAAGGCAGGCCTGAAAGGGGCGAAGGTGAGAGTTAGAAACAACTCTTTGATTAATAACATCTGAATGCTCACAGCTTCTGAAGGTCACCCTGCTCTCTGTCCGTTTCAGGGTGCTCCCGGTCTGGAGGGTCCCATAGGGAAGACGGGGCCTGTAGGTGCCCAGGGTCACCCTGGGAAGCCTGGGCCTCAAGGTTTGAGGGGGATCCCCGGCCCTGCAGTAAGTCAGAGAGTGAAGAATGAAGCTGTGGAAGTGGAGCATTAAAAAGATGGAGGTTCATTTATTTCTTTCTGTGTGTCTTTCTCTCAGGGTGAGCAGGGTTTAAATGGACCACCTGGCCAGACAGGACCCCCAGGTCCCATGGTAAGTTGACTCATCAAATCAAGAATATACTGGAGAAACTATTCCAAATAAAAAGAAAGATATTTTATTGATAGTTTATGGACAGTATGATTGATTTCACATACTTACCTGTTAAAATAGAGGATCCTTTACCATCAGATAGTTCCTCTCGGAGTGGTAAACGATGAGTTTTTATATGTACTTTCTACATTTCAACTTGTGTTTGACGTCATCATAACTTCATCTTCTCAGGGTCCACCAGGATTACCAGGACTAAAGGGAGACCACGGCAAGAAGGGAGACAAGGTGCGTGCATACTGTAGGCCTACGCGCATAAACATTCACTCTGACCTTGACTTGACTTTGACCTTGAGCTCATTTGTGACATCTTTGCAGGGTCATGGCGGTCTAATAGGTCTGATAGGGCCACCAGGAGACATTGGAGAGAAGGGTGACAGAGGACTGCCAGGAAACCAGGGACTACCGGGTCCAAAAGGAGATGAGGTGCTGAAAATACACAATAAAACACATATACACAAGCCTGGATTACCAACCAGGCAAAGTAGGCAACGTGTCTGCAGGTTTGCCTTGTGTTAGTTGGTTTGTGGGCTCCCAATATGTAAGGTTAATGTGTTTCTTTACATTAATGTAAAGAAA
Organism: Maccullochella peelii; assembly: GCA_002120245.1. Lineage (NCBI taxonomy): Eukaryota > Metazoa > Chordata > Actinopteri > Centrarchiformes > Percichthyidae > Maccullochella > Maccullochella peelii. Next base: position 16,587 of record LKNJ01000514.1, read on the forward strand.
CACATTTACACTAAATTGGTTTATGGGCCATAATTCTTCCTGTAAAAATCAAGGCACTCAAACATTTGCATATGGTTAGTAAGTTAATAAAATCAAAAGGCCATGGATCTGTATTGTTAGAATTTAATTACAAAGTCATGAAAGGTTGCTGGTACGTTGAGTGTAGTTATTCTTTATTAATGTAATAAGTAATTATTTGATTCATAGATTGTACCAAACTGAATATGCAGTACAGAACCTTTGCACGTATATGGTGCATAAGCAACTTTCAGATTAATCAAGTTAACAAAAACAAGCACGTCAGTTTGACACACAGCAAACAGGGGCCCAAGTTTTCTACTATAAGGTGACTGAATGTTGTCTGGGTGAATTTATAAATGTGCTAAGATCCTACCATAGTCTCATCCCATTAAAGGCTTCAGATACTTTACAAAACTTTGATTCAGGTACATGCACAATGTACAGAGTGGACAATGCTGATTGTTGGTACACGAGGACAAAGTGGGTCGGTAGAAGCCCCTATGAGATTTTTTCATGAGGACCCCCTCCAGGTTAATCCAACTTTAAAGGATAAGGCTGGCAATATATTCTATATTTTTCTAATCGTCATCACATCCCATGAAAAGATCAAAAACGGCAATGAATTTGTAGTAGTTACCTCCAGCAGATCTACTTGTTCTCTTTATCCGACAGTTTTGTTTCTTTTGTGTTTAATATCAGGGTCCACTTGGTCCACCAGGTCCCCATGGTCCCCTTGGCCCCACGGGTCTGTCTGTGAGTATAAGATAAACCTGACAGTGCATGCAAAAACATACACCACCATTGTTAGCATCTGGATGTCTTCCATCTTGTGTGTCTTTACCTTTAATCTCTCACAGGGTGCTATTGGTACAAAGGGCTCTAAAGGAAACCAGGTAACCGTGATGCTCATTGTTTCATTGGATTGAATTAGTCAGTACTATCACATTGGAGCCTCATTCCTCTCTACCACCCTAAATTGATCCCTTTGCTCTTTGTGTATTTAGGGTCCAATTGGTCCCAGAGGAGACCCTGGGCCTGCAGGACCTCCAGGACCACCAGTGAGTTCTGCTTTCAGAAATGTTGTACATCCAACAACCATACGACTCTCATTAACTTCATCTGTGTTTCCTGTGCTCCTTCCTCACCCTTTTCCACCACCTCTATCTGCCTGCTTCAATCTGCTCTCCTCCCCACCTGTTTCTTTACCTTCACCTTTTTTCTTCCTCTCTTCTCCCCTCCTCCTGTTTCCTCTCCTATCTTCTCCTCTCCTCTTCTGTCTTCTCCTCTTGTTTCCTCACTTGTTGTTTCCTCTCCTCTCCTTCTGTTTCCTTTTCTATCTTCTCCTCTCCTTCTGTTTCCTCTCCTCTCCTCTCCTCTCCTCAGGGATTGCCAGCAGCTGGGATGTCCTCTCTCCCAGAGCTAGGACGGAGAAGGAGAACCCACGCCTTGGTGGATGGTGCTACACTTGAAGAGGAGGAGGAAGAGGAGTCGATAGATGGCAGAGAAGACGAATGGATGCAGGGGGACCAGGCGAAGCAGGACGGTTGGATGAAGGAGAAGGAGGGCCAAGGCATGGAGGAAGTGTTTGCGTCTCTGTCCTCTATGAAAGTAGAGGTGGAGGGTCTACGTAACCCACAAGGGACGTATCACAGCCCCGCCCGCACCTGCAAGGAGCTCTGGCTCCTCCACCCAGAGCTCCCCAATGGTACCTCATCATTTGTGTCTCTGGCCATTTGTTTATCACAGCTGTCTGCAAGTCTACACTCATTTCATCTTCCTGTCTTTCTTCCTAGCTGTCTGTGTGTCTGCTTCTCCATCTAATAACATCTGTATCTGTGTGATTTTTCTCTGTCCTTGTGTTTTTGTTTTTTTTAATCCCTCTGCCCTCCTCTCACCTTTTTCTCTCTCTCTCCAGGTGAGTACTGGATAGATCCAAACCAGGGTTGCCATAGAGACTCCTTCAAGGTGTTTTGTAACTTCACTGCACAGGGAGAGACGTGTCTGTACCCTGACAAGAAGTTCCAGTCGGTTAGTTTTCATGCAGAAACGCACACACTTCTTTGAGCATTTGATAAACTGTTCAAAGCTAACAGGAACCTTTGCCAAAAGCCAAATGACTCCTCAGAAAGAGATTAAACATTACTTAGTCATCGTGTGTGTTGATTTAGTGAACTTGAAGCATATTTTTCTGTTTGTTTGCCATCAGGTGAAGTTAGCAGCCTGGAAAGGGGAAAAACCCGGCACCTGGTACAGTAAATTCAGGAAAGGAAAACAGGTACAGTGTGGTGATTTTGCATGCTATCAATGTGTGTGTTTGTACAACACTTCCTGGAAAAGGACTTCAAATGTGAAATAGTTTAATCAGTTATCAACACCGCTGCAGATGTGGGACAAATGTGGTTGAATGCTTATTAGCAGCATTTGTTATGTATCGAACGGCACTCAGCATTTTATTAAGTGAGTTTTCAAAGCAATATTTACAACATTTGGCTGACGCTGTCATTCAAAGTGTCTTACAATGCTGCTCAGACAAACCCATCAGATCAACTGAAGTCAGACATTTGGCAGCAGTCAGATCATCAGATCATATCAGTGATGAGCAGACCAGAAGTGCGCAAGCTGCTAGAGGGAGTAAAGTTTTCTGATTGACTCACAAGCTTCAGCTGATTTTCTAATGCAGATATCCATTTGGGGACTTTCCCTGTTATAGAACAAACAACGTTGCTTACTGTAATGATAAACTACAAGTGGTGCATTAATGGGGTAGGAGTAAAGTTCCCATCTACCACAGCAGAGACCGGAGGTTCGACCGTCGGTGGTTGTGCATCCAGCTTGGTCAGGTATTCTGATGAAGAAACTTGGGTGTTCAAAGATAGGGAGCCGGTTGAGGGCTTTCGTACTTGTTGCTGCACTGCAAAAGAGAAAGAAGTGTTAGAGTAAGTGCTAGGTACAAATTACCACAGTAAAACTATTTATCAGGGCAAGTAAAACAAAACAAAGGGCTGGCAGTTCCCACCAGAACAGGCAACATGTTATTTAAAGAGTGGAGACTAATGAAAGTCTACATGTGAAGGCATTCTGCAGTCCAGATCTTAGACCACTACTGAGGAGCACACAAAATACTCTTGATGAGTTTTTGAAAGGAGTTCTGTGTGAGGCCGGCTCCAGGCAAGGAGTAGATCAGAAATATGTTTCTCCAGCTAAGGGAATGCTGTGGCCTGGAGGAAGACAGGTGCTGGTCCATTCTGGGCTTTATAAGCTTTAAAAATCTTTTAGAAATTAAAGTCAGGGGTTGTGATCTTGAAAAACATGCCCTCATAAAGAAAACTGCATCAACAAAGAGTAACAGAGGATAACGGCAAAACTAACAAACAGTGACAGTGATGATTCACATGTTCCTTATAATGGGGGTTTGACAAAAACTGCTAATTGGCATTGAACTTTGTATGACCCCCCGTTGTAGAAGTGTTGCAAAAGTGATAAAGCAACTTCAAAGCCCTTTCTCATGTGTGGCTCTAGGGATGGCTCTGTCGGTCGATCCACCACTTTGGTCCAGACTGAAAAATCCCAACAAATATTGGATGGGTCGCCATGAAATTTTCATTCATGGTCCCCAGAGGATGAATCCAACTGACTTTGGTGATCCCCTGACTTTACCTCTAGTGCCACCAGCAGGTTGACATTTTTGGATGAATTTCCATGAAATATGGTACAAGCGGTGTGTACTAGGCAGCAAGGAAAAGGACCCAAATTCAGACAACCGGGCAGGCAGGAACAGTTCAGTGATTTATTGGTAAAGTGATGCTGCAAGTTTACAGGCAAGGGTAGCAAGTCCAGACAGGGATAGTCGAGAATCCACAGATTAACAGGATTGGGGCAGGTAAAGGGTGCAGGCAGGTACAGATAGGGTTCAGGTTCAGGTGGCTGGAAAGCCAAGGCACACAGGTGAGAAGTAGGATGTGAAAGTCATAGAGGCAGAATGGGCAAAAAATTATCACAACTGAGGCAGCTGTCGCGACTGTTCCACTCAGGATAAGTTGTAATAACTTTGGTGATCCCCTGATTTTTCATGAAGCATCACCATTGGGTCAAAATCACAGTCAGCATCATAAACCCAGTACACCCCGGGTGTTTATCTAAGCTGTGTTGTTTTATTGGTTAACCATGATGTTGGGATGATGTCATCTATTTTGTACCCAAATATATACACCTTTTCCTTTGTCATGTTAGCTTGATGAAGACCTGGTAGAGTGGAAACGTTGCCTACTTAGCGTGATAAAATTTGGTAGCGGTAAGCCAGTGTTTCCATTACTATGTCCATCTGTTTTCCCGCACCTGGTGGAAATATAGGATTGAATGTGCACATTTTTTTGTGTACACAACTAGCTTTCTGTGTACTTTATGTATGTTTATGTGTGTATGTTATTCTGGTGTTCTCCTGCAGTTTTCCTACTCTGGGTCAGAGAGCGTTCCAGTCCACGTGGTCCAGTTGACCTTCCTGCAGCTGCTGAGTGCGACAGCCAAGCAGACCTTCACCTACCACTGCCTCAACTCTGCTGCCTGGCTGCACGCCGCCACCTACAGCCACGAGCACGCACTGCGCTTCAGAGGCAGCAACGGGGAGGAGCTCACACATGAGAACACACATTACATCAGTGCCCTGTATGATGGGTGTCAGGTGAGTGACACAGATATACATTTGAGTGTGAACACATACACCTACATTTGTTTTCTGATTGTTTGATTGTGCTTCTCTGCTGCAGACACGCTCGGGGCAAGAGAGGACAGTGTTGGAATTTGACGCTCCGCTGTCCAACACGCTCCCCATCATCGACGTGTCTGTGCCTGATTTTGGAAATGGGAACCAGAAATTTGGATTCCAAGTTGGCCCGGTCTGCTACAATGGTTAACCAAGCCGGGGGGAGATTACAACAGGAGTAATTTAATAGGAAAAAGAGCCAAGGACACTTTTTACATGCAGGGAGAAAACTACATTCAAGACTTACCTGGTGCCACATATTTATAAGTTGATTTACCTACAGTGTTCCTTCAACTAAACATTCATTCTTTTATACAGACATTCATTCACTCAGACTTCCCTTAATTCACACAGTCTCATACATTCTCACAGCTGACTCACACATTTCATGTGTTTTCATTCCTCTTTGAAGCAGTGTGTGGTGCTCTCACAGTTTCATCCATGTCTGTTAATACATTTATTGATCTATGCACTCAATTCCCATCTATACATAATCGCACACAAGTTTCCAAACATTACAATCAGCGAATCATCTTCAAAAATACATAAACACCATATTTCAACAACATTCACCCACTGTGTTGTTCTGTGTTATCATCAAACCTCAATTTGTTGTTTTTTTTTTTTTTGTTTGTTGTTGTCATTTTGTTGTTATAATTATCTGTTATGTGATGTATATTGGAGTGTAATTCATCACGGTGCTATTATGTGGCTCCTTGCAGAGCACATTTCTTTGTAAAAGGGAACTGGGGCAGTGCATTTTTTTATATTGTGAAGCCGTGTTTTATATTTTTGAAACTTTTCAAACCAAACTGTGGTACATGATTGCCTCAAGGTCTTTCTATGTATAGTTGTGTGGGGAAGTGACTGAGTAACATATTTTAATAAAAGTACATAATGTACATTTAAGTTAATATGATGAGATTTAGTTTTATTGAATGCATTTGTTAAGCAAAGCCCACAGAGAAAAGGTTTGAGGAGCAGACCTTCTGCTTTCCAACCAGGAATTCCTTTTTAGTGTGCTCAATTCAGGTCTGCACTTTGATCTGTTTTTCCTAATATTCGTACTGCACTTTTCTTACCATGGCTACAGGGTGCTCAATCTCCGACCCATCGGCTATCGTATGATGATGATTTAGCCAACAGGCTGATATTTGTGGTTTTAAGTTTATGCTGCTCTAGGCCTAGACTGCCGGAAGACTTCCTATGATGCATTGAGTTACTCTCCTCCTCCCCCTCTTCATCTGTACGCACTCTTACCCCATTTACCTCTCTCTGTCTCTCTCTGTCTCTGTCTCTCTCTGTCTCTGTCTCTCTCTGTCTCTGTCTCTCTGTCTCTCTGTCTCTGTCTCTCTGTCTCTGTGTGTTGCTTTCTGCGAGTGTTTCTGCCTCCGGAGCTGCGGGGTCTGGATCTGTGGTTGCAGGCCACCTGCTGCCCCCATTTTCCTGCTTGGCAGCCATTGCTGTTATTGGTCTTATTATTAGTATTACAATATTACTATTAATATTATTTCTATAAATATTAACATCAATACCATTACTTTACATCTGTATGTAGTATTGTACTACTGTATTCTCTCCCTCTCCTCTCTCTCAACCCAACCTGTTGAGGCAGATGACCGCCCACCCAGAGTCTGGTTCTGGTTCTGCTCGAGGTTTCTGCCTCTTAAAAGGAGTTTTCCTTGCCACTGTCGTCTAGTGCTTGCTCATGGTGGGAATTGTTGGGCCCTGAGATAACTTTGTTATGATATGGCGCTATATAAATAAAACTGAATTGAATTGAATTAAGTAAAAACAGCTATTTGGTAGATTGCCTTGGGATTTGGTTCAGACGTTCATGTTCCCTGCAGGATTAATTGTAATAACTGATCATCTCTTAACTTTTCATCCGGTGCCATCAAGAGGTCAAAGTTCTAATTTGTCTAATACTTTGGTTTACGACCCAAAATCTGTAAAACTAATGAAATTCCCATTTAGTGCTGGCGAATCTTACCATGCTGACATGCTAATCTAAGAAGGCTAAGATGGTAAATATTATGTGCTAAACTTTAGCATGTTAGCGTTAGCAGGGAGTGTATCAATGTTCCCAGGGTCCTATGTTGCCCATCTTAATATCCTTTTAATATGACCTTTCAAAGGGTTTTATGTTCTCAGCAATGTTTTAACCCAAGGTCAAATCGTCAGTGTTTGTTTCCCTGGGTCAATGTGTTGAAATCATATTTCCAGAGTTGTGCCACATATATTTGTGGCACAACTCTGGAAAAGCATTATTTCTACACTATTTCTGTAGCGTGATGTGGCCAAAACCAACAGTGCTATCTCACATGCAATCTGTCACTCGCAAGGCAGCTTTATTTCTATAGCACATTTCAAACACGGAGGCAGTTTAAAGTACAAGTGCAACCATACACCTGTTAAACTGTAATCCACTGCCTGTGTTGGCGTAAGAGATAATAATCCTTTTTTTCCAACTCCTCCTTCCCTACCACCCTCTCTTTCACCTTCTCCAAGACAGTTGTCCTCTCCAGTTGGCGCCTGAGTGGCTCCCCTCAGCGTGCAGCCAACACCAGGACTGTCTTCTTCTTCCACAGCCAGAGGGGAGTCAACAAAGTCCATAACCCTGAGGCTAACTAAGGGAGGTGTACAGTTCCCAGTGTTACCTGAAGTCAGAGTCTCTCCTGGGTGTTTTGCAGGGTCACGGCATATGTTTTTTTTTTTTTTTTAATGCCTGTGGTGAACCAAACCTGGGCCAAGACTAGGGAGACCTGAAGGAGAGAAAAGGAGGGTGATAGGTCCACCTGACACCCTCTGGGTGCTGCAGCTGCTGTTTACAGTCTGCTCATGTAAGGTAAGAAGACGCTGTGCCTCCACCGCCAACTCCCAATCTATGTGTTGGACATAAGTGTGTCAGTCAAAATTATTGCAGTTTTCAAACTTTACATCAGATGTCCAGAGATAAATGGATGGAGGACGAATTTATAATCTTGTCCTAAAGTCCTCTCTTTTCTAATAATTTTGCTGGACTTCAAAGCATAGAAGTTAAGTTTAGGGTAATAATACACACTTTGGCAAATAGTGTGGCACTTTTCGGTTTGGCTCTTTGAATTCCCATATTTAACGCATGCATTTGTTTGCATGGGAAATGTATTTATATCTCCCAAAACACACAGCTTGTTGAAATTTTCCATTTGCTTTCACCCTGGATCTTTGAGCCTTTTCTACAGTGTCCAAAGAAATGGAATGCTTCATGGATTGCATAAAAAGGACTAGATAAATATAATATTTGATGCCAGAGGAGTTCAGGCCAGCATCTTCAGAGCCTTCCTTCCAGCTACTCCTAAAATCATACTATTATGAATTTATATTAACGGGCTCGGAGATATCACTATCATCTTTATCTGTTGTTGTGGGTTTTAATGTGCCTTCTTTTGACTCATTGTTTTGGTTTCAGTGTTTTTCATATATGTAGCTCCGTGATGTATTTGCTCTATTGGCATATAAAAAACATTATTATTATTATTATTATTTATTATTATTATATATTTCCTAGAAATGCAAAGAGGGAGCCACCTGAGTCAGTGACCATAAATACCCTGAAGGTGTGTCACACTCTTCAGCTGTCATGTCGGCTTTATTGTACCCATCCATCTCCCGACGACTGTGTTACCCCTAAGTGCTGCTGATTGAAATATTTATGTTAGTTCAGCATATTCGCTGAAGGGCGTTTTATGTATAATCCATGTGTATCCTGGGGGTTCTATACTGAGACAAGAAAGCATAAGCATGTAACCGCTGACGAGAACAAAGGCACAATAAAACATTTAGCGTTGGTTAGTTAAATTGTCGACACATAATCGCTCCAGGCGTGAACCACAGAACAGCCGTGTTCTTCTGTAGTTGTGTTGCAGTAAAGAGATGTTTATCCTGTTATAGTACCGTGAGAAGCGCTCTCAGACATCAACTGTTAACACTAATCTTCTGTAGGGGGTCTTGGAAACCCCTGTCCCTGTTTGACCGCTCAAAAAACATACTTATCATTGTTTCATCAGCTTGATACTTAATGATCTTTCCTAATTTTATGAGAAGTGCTTCTGAACATGATTTTGAGTTGGTGATGAGCTTCAGATTTCCACTACAGAAAATGATGCATTATTTCTATAAAACATGGTTAAATACAATGGATTTTTATGCAGCACTACCTCTCTGAAAATCCCAAATAAGTCTATTTGGATTTCTGTTATTGGACTTTTGTAACAGTTTGTAAATGAGAGCGGTCTCTGGGGTCTGCTTGACCCCAGGCATAAGTAACATCACTATGTACTGTATATTTTTCTATCCGTGAATTACTTTTTAGCAAATAAAATTAATACATACATTTGTTCCTGCATAGCACATATAGCAAATAAAACATGAAGTATTTCCTTATTTGGTGTATTAACAATACTTTATGGTATTTCTGTATTTTGTCACCTTCATCAAATGTGGAAGCTCAGTTTGTGGCACAGGGAAAAGTTACCACTTGAATAGATTTGGTTTTAAGGTCAGAACAAAAGAAGAAATCTATTCAAAGGAGGACACTGGTTGATTTTGTAGTTATTACTTTGTACACATTACACAACAATGAGGAAGTAAAGCCAATGTCTGCGGGGTTCATCTAAAATTCCACTGCAGACACCAGATACCTTTTAGATTCACAGGTGCTGATTGTTTTGAAATTTTTGCTTACACTTTTTAAGGCTCAACTAACAATTATTTTCATTTTAAATTAATCAATCAGTTATTTCATCAATTAATCATTTGGCTTATAAAATGTCAGAAAATAATGAAAATGCCCATCATAATTCCCTAAAGCCTGGTGATGTCATCAAATGTTTTGTTTTGTCCAACCAACAAAACTCAAAGATATTCAATTTTAAACTAGATGTTATTTAACACTATTAATTATGTAAAAGTACATATATAATATATACAATATTTTTTCATACAGCTGAACTGTCAGTGTTTCGTTTGGTTTGATTGAGTTTGTTACTTTCAGCAAATTGAGAAGCTGGAACCAGAGAATGGTTGGAAAATGACCTAAAAGATTGATCAATTACAAAAATATAATTGTTTCGGATCTAAAATACAAAAGAAAGAATGTTTATTGCAAACGAGAGTATGTAGGGTGTTTACACTTGAAAAGAGACAAAATAAAGTATACTCAAAGCAGTCATAATGCACACTAAAGAACCCTGTACACTATTCTCCCACGAAGCAATGCACAAAGGAAGTGGAGGAGCTGCTCACAGCTGAAAAAAGAAAATGTGGATGGAAGTAAAACAGCTTTGTGACAAACAGCTCCACGGGGAAAAAATCCTTTTGCTTACTCTTTGTGAAGTCTAATTGGCGGTGTCATTACAAAGTGCCAGTTTGATGCTTGGTGCACATATTGTGTAATATTCTGTACACCCTCGAAATTAGGACATAACTAGCTCCTTTTTATCTGCAGTCCCTGGGCAGGTCGACACAAACACTACAAAAGAAAGCAGTGGCACATTGGCTGGATGTTATTTTTGGAGTTGTTGCTTCCATGGAAACGCTGCAGACATGGATCAAATCAAACATCATCTGAACATTTTGTACTTCCTCTCAAGTTTTGATCAAATCTAGCGTGAAACAGCTTGCACACTGAGTTTGGGAGGCACCGCTGGCCACATGGTGGCAGTGTTGCATCAGTTTGCAATGCACATGAAGCACAAATACACACACTCAAACACACACAGACCAGGGACAGGTCAACCCAGAGCATTGTGCTTTCATATAAATGTTTGAATGTAATTAATATAAAGGAATGGAAAGAAAAGAAAAGAAATCAATGTGTTCACTGCAATAAAGATGAAAAGGGAAAATTAGAGGACGGGAAAATAAAAGGAAAAGGCGCATGGGTGGAAAAATAGACAACAAAAGCCAGAAAAGATAAGTGTTTAGTGGGATATTTTATGTTATCCACTTGTTCTTTCAAGCAAATATTGTTCAAGAGGAGAATGTGCTCATGTGATGAATAAGTTGAGAGAATAGGTGACAGCATGAGTGAGTGGGAGAGATGGAGGAGTGCGTCTGAGAGAGCGAGAGAGAGGGAGGGTGGAGGGAGGGAGAGGCAGAGAGTTAGTGGATAAATGAGAGAGCAGCGCTGGCTCAGCCACAGCGTCTTACTGCCAGGCGAAGGAAGGAGTCCAGGAAACACACACACACAGCTCAGTGGGACCCAACCAGTTGTTTCCAGGAGCATCTCCTACAGCCTGAGCCCAGTATTGGATGTTGGGACTTCACATGGAGGCATCTTGAGTGGCTTGTGCTCCAGGATTTATTCTCTAACCTGTGGCAGTGTAGGAGAGGAGCAGTGGGACGATCCTGGCTGTGGTTTCATCACACAACACTCTGGACTTTGGATTCTAGAGCTGAAAACTCACTCTCGAACGTTTTACCTCTAGCATCATGTTGTGCACCTGCTGTTTTTAGCATGACTGCTGTCAACAGTTTGGACTGTGTGTGAGAGCCAGCAGGAGTTTCTGTTTGTGTGTGTGTGTGTGTGTGTGTGTGTGTGTGGTGTATGAATGTGTGTGTGTCAGGATGAGTGTTCCCATGTTGAAGATTGGCGCGGTGCTCAGCACCATGGCTATGGTAACTAACTGGATGTCCCAGACTCTGCCGTCCCTGGTTGGACTCAATGGAACCATCATCTCCTCTCCTGAGGGCACACATGAGCGAATCGTCAGTGTATGTATTCTGTGTATATACACACACACATACACACACACAAATACACTGTATGAAACATTAATGTTCCAAAAAAATTGCTTTTTTTGTCATCAGAAGTTCATCTTTCACATTCTCTAAAATTTAGTACAGAAGGTTATTTTGTCAACCAGCAGTTGAAGTTATCTTGTGTTCTTTCAGTGTACACTCACATGCTTCAATCAGCTGTTCTGTACCCATCAACACCCACTCTCTGTACATGCAATTGCATAAGCTCTCTAATGTGACATCCTTGTATTTGATCAGATAAATTGCTGCTTTTGAATTGCAGCCAAACCACCTGGACTGTCTAGAAATATGGGGGAAATGAGTCAAGTTTAGAGATCAGCACATTCAGGAACATTGAGTCTGTATGCAGCAGATATTTGAACTGTTCACTGGTGCAGAAAGTAGAGCAAAGAAGGAAAAGAAACAAAAAAGAAAAGATGCTTAGAGGAACAGAATTAGAACAAAATTTGAATATAGAGCACAGCGTGTTGCAAATTTGAAGAATAAATAGCACTGATAAATAAATAACCTTTCCTGTTGATATGAGTCATAAAGGACACATGTACAGTATGCACCCACTGCTACATGCACACACACACACACACACACACACACACACACACACACACAGAGGGGTAATAGGATTGCTCTCTCTCTGACTTACTGGGGTGATATTTCTCCTGGGGAAGGCTGACTCACCCATGGGACAGCCAGCAATTTGTTGCCCTAGCAACACCCTGGCAACCCCAGACATGTAGCTGCTGGACCACTGCACATACAGGTCTCTTAACTCTGTATATATACAGTATATACTGTGTGTGTTTGTGTATATGTGCGCGCTTGGGCTTTGCATGATTTAACTTTCTGGCTCGAGAGGCACCCTTACAGCTGCTATTTGGCTGTACTTTGCAAGTTCAGCAAAGTGCATGCAGTCTCATGCAAGTAGACGCCTACACACACACACACACACACACACACACACACACACACACACACACACACAAGAAGTAGCTGAGAACAGATGGAGCTGTTAGAGGTTACTTTCTGTTACTTTCAGCTATTTCTTTTAACAGTTTATCCATTACTGTTAGCTAACTATTTCATCTATTAATCTAGTACTTTAAGCTTTCTATTTTAACCATTTATCCATTACCATCCAATACCTTCACCTGCTAATCCATTACTTTAAACTAACCATTTATCCAGTACTTTCCACCATTTATCTCTTACTTTTAGTTAACTATCTCAACCATTTATCCATTACGTTCAGCTGTTATAACTGCTAATCCATTACTTTTAGCTAACTGTTTAGACTTCCCTGCTTGCTTGATAAATTGTTTTCACACTCTCTCATTCACAATAACATAGTGTTCAGGTTTTACAGCAGACTCAATATGTAGCCAAGATATATTTATTTTTTTCTAATTAATTCAACTAATCAACAATTTGTCTGCGTACCTCCTGGCAACTGCAGAAGTACCCCATACAAGTATTGTATATTGTCCTAACTCTTCTGCCTCCATTTCTCTGTTAAATTCTTGCAGGAATTTAGCTCTCTCTCTGTATTTGCACTGATCATTATCAGCTGAGCTGCCTGAATGGATTTTTATATTTTCTCCTTTGTGTGAAATGAGCCCTAAGGTGCCATACGTCCTCCTCTGTTTAATTACATCGAGCAGTAAGCACAAACGATGCTTATATTCTCAACCCATCCACATCCTCCTGTTTTAACAGCCCCTACCACCGTCAGCTTCATTGTAAACGGGACTTCAAGGTTACCACACCAAACCCAGCTGATTGATTTATCAGATGTTTCCCTCCAGGCCTCCGCCTCCCCTTCCTGAACCTCCTGTCACGCCTCCATCCTCCCAGCCGCCTCCTCTATTCTTTTTCAGGGTTTGTAGGGCAGTTTCTCAGCGAGATTACTGTGACAGGCTGCTGTGTGTCAGGTTGTGCTCAGCCGTGCTTTTACATTGTTCTAAAATTTTAACCCTAAGTAGGTCAAACTGAAGACCTGACTAAATCTCACCAAAATGAGCTCATGATTTCACGTGTACTCTCATTTAATGTGTTGTGACTTGGGTCCTACGTATAGACCGCAGGGAACAATTGCTGTCACCTCAGCACTACCTAATGAGGTTCCAAATAACCCAAATAATTAACAACTTGTTTTGTATTTTATTTGAGACTAATAATAAATGTATGTGTCTTACTGTGTGCTGCAGCCTTGAAAATCACATCACAACAAATATATACTATATATATTTTATATATACAAAAATATTCTGTTCTCATTAAAAAAGTATTATAGTATTATAGTGCAAAAGATTTAAAAAATGAATTTATTCTATGGACATCATTTCAATCTTAGAAACAACTGAATACCAAATGTTGCATTTAAATACCACTGAATTTATAGCATTGAAATATTTTACTTCGAGAGCCATATGTCTGAATTTACGTGGTTTGAATTCACGTCAGAAGTTTCAGAATAATTAATAATTATAGGTCATTTCAAGAAGTGCATTTTGAAATTTTAAACCTGCATTAACTGATCCGGCCACTCGAGGGCAAAAACGAAACAAGCTGCAAACACATCATCTTTTAAGTTGATATGGTGAAATATTATTAGCAAACGGTTGCTTATTTACACATCCAGCAGATACAGAGCAACACTGGCATTCAATTGGAGTTGTGTTTCCGGCTACCTGATGAATTTAAGTCCAATATTCACTCGCTTTTTAGCTCTGTTTTTGGTCTTCACCAGCTCCTGAGGGAAATGTCAGGCTCTATAGCTGCTAAATGCGCCACTATGTTCACCAGCTTTCGTTGCTAATTTTGTCTCTGTTGTTTGGTGCTGGGCTGGTATGATACAGTTGTTTTTTGAGCCTTTTTTGCTGAAAACGGCTGCCTGCTGAGGCTGAAAACGATGCTATGAGAGCTGTGAGAATGAGCCAAAACAGTAAAGTTCTGTGCCAGAAAACCAAAACAATGAGCTGAAATGCTATAAAGCTTCATAGAGCTGAGGGAAACTGCGGAGTCAGGTGACAATTCTCTGGCACGCATTGTTTATATAAAAATATTGATTTTAGCCACTTAAAGTTGTGGGGTTTTTTTAGGTTCATAAATTCAGATTAAAGTGTCTATTTTTTAAGTTACTCAAAATCAGTTAGTCAAATTCTGATCTAGAAATTCAAGTCCAAAAACACAGGTTGTTTAAAGTGGATTGGTGACACCAAAACACAAGCTTAAATCTTTAACATCCGGGCCACCGTGGATAATTAATTGAGCCTGAATGAAATCGATCCAACTCTTCTGTCAGTCATGTGATTTAACTATCTAATTTACCTGAAATTCAAGAGGAAGGAATATCCTTGGTAGCCCTGATGTTCAAGTTTGAATTTTTTCATCTTGAAGTTTAAATCCAGTCTTTGTAATTGCACTACTAGGAATGACCTTCTGGAAAAAGGGCATAGCCGCATAAATCACACCTCATAAATTCAGATAGACTGTTCAAAGTAAAAGATTTCAATTCATCGAAACAATAAGGTATTCAGTTGCTACTCAAATTAGTACCATTATAATTTGCTTCCACATTAAGAAATGTTAATGAAATGTGTATTTAAAATGTGAATTAAATGGTACCAGCAATAGTAGAAGCGATGTCGTGCATTAGTATGGACTGTGAGTAGGATGGAAATCATTTTTTTGTGCAGATTTCTGGGCGCTCTGGGGAACCGGTGACTTTTTGCCAGAGAGAACAGCAGCTCCAGCTGTGGATGCAGAGGGTGGAAATTCTCCAGTACTGCTGCTAGCTTTTCTGGACACAGACATGTGGGAGATGTCACAGCTGATTTTAGCTGCAAACGAGAAATATCCAATTTAGACACGGATGTCTATGGTGCAGTCGAGTACAATAAAGTGCAAAGAGCGTGCACTCTCCTTTTTACAAACGTAAATGGACACTTAAATCACAATATGTGTCCAGTCCACAGCTCCTGAAATCCTGCAGAGATTTGCCAGCAAGATAGAATTAGACAAAAATATTTTAAAAGGAAAATATTTGGCCA
Source organism: Maccullochella peelii (assembly GCA_002120245.1). Classification (NCBI taxonomy): domain Eukaryota; kingdom Metazoa; phylum Chordata; class Actinopteri; order Centrarchiformes; family Percichthyidae; genus Maccullochella; species Maccullochella peelii. The sequence goes on from LKNJ01000514.1 coordinate 32,220, forward strand.
CCCTTCTAACTACAGCCTGACCTGAATAGCATGCTGAGATGCTGAGCAAATGTGCACAAAAGAAACAGCTTCAGTATGACTCACTGGTTACTTTTTTTGAAAAACACACACAGACACAAAAGACACAGATTCACACAAAATAACAGCAATATAGCCAAAAATAAAAACATGCAAACAATTCAAGGTCTATGACATATTCCTTTAGCAGTCACATACAGCATGATTTACTGCCTTATTAATGTTGAATTGTTGTTTGTTTTATTCTGTCACCTTAATATCAAAATACAGACATTTTTTAAAGGATTCCTGCACGCATCTTTTATATACTGTATACTCCTATACCTCTACTGTATGTCATTTTTGAACACGCTGTATATGGGAGGTTAGATTTGTATGCAGCCTGAAGGGAAGCAGTTCCTGAGGGATTTGATGCAGGGCAAATTATTACATGACACCCCTGTCTTCATGGAGCTTGTGGTGTTTGATGGGGGCACATTTGATGTATGTATGATATCTGAGTGCATTGTCTTATCTTGGTCACACTGACTGGACGGAAGGGGGCACATTTTAGATTTTATTGATTCAATCAACCTCCAATTTTAGAGGTTAAAAAGTGGAAATTAGGACCATGGCAATGATATTACACAAGGTTTATTTTAAACAAGTGAATTTTAGAATCAGTGCAGCTGAAAGTAATGACAATTTTGAGAATGATTAAATAAGCAAAACTGGCCAATTCTCACTTTTTAGAAGCTGGAGCCAGTGACTGTTTGCCATTTTTGCTTGACAAATGAATTAAATGATTAATCTATTATCAACATTGTTGACAATTTTTACAAATCTTTTCATTGGCTTATTGTTTTTGCACCATAAGACAGTATAACGTGACAAGAAAAGGTCATAAGTAGTTACTGGACGAATTGTAGATGAGTTTCAATAAAATTGTCTGAAAACTTAAATCTGGTAGAATTTAAAACTGAAATGCATTTACAAAAGTGTGTTTCAAATTTTATATAAAAAACACTGATGTCCTCAAAAATGTGAGCTAGTGACAAAAAAACCCCCAAAACAAATCTCAAGTTTTACTTTGACTTTGCTGACCTCTGTTGAATGCACAGCTGACATGTTATTCCAGTGACTTCATTAACACAGAGCCTGTTTGTGTTCAGGGTTTGTACCCAGGCTCAGAGGAGGGCTGGCAGGTGTACAGCACAGCCTCAGATCCTGACGGCAGGTGTGTTTGCACGGTGGTCGCTCCGGCACGAAACCTCTGCAAACGAGACCCTCGGAGTCGACAACTACGCCTGCTGACTGAACAGGTGTGTGTGTGTGTGTGTGTGTGTGTGTGTGTGTGTGTGATGTATTTGTTTGTGTTTGTCTGACTTTTGAGTGCACCCCTGCATGTTTCAGTGGTCAGCATTGCGATGCAGCACAGGGGAAAGGCAGCGTACTGGAATGAAATATTCACTGGACTGTCTCTTTGTTTTGACACTTGCGGAAACACACATGAACAGACACACACACACTCAGGTTTCACTGACAGATGTATCCCTGATACATCAGTAGCTGTATCCTCTAAAGACTCGCAGTCATTCAACATGCCAAAAGAGTTTAAACTCAAAGGAAACACTGACAGATGGGTGGGAAAGAAGCACTTTGTTATATATTGCGGGGTGCAGCTCTGTATATGAGCATGTATACAGAGTGTGTGTGTGTGTGTGTTTATGTGAGGATATGCATCTGACTGCGTAAGCACATTTCTCTCAATGTATATGTGCGTCCTGAGAGAGAATTAAAAGTGATTTGTGACAGAAGCTGATGAATTATTGAACACCATCAGGTCAGCAAACATTTCCCAAAGCATGCACTACTGCAAGGCATACACATCAGAATATATATATATAATATACATCCTGTATTGTCGCCAAAGTAAAAGTGAACCACAGCACACTAACAATAACATCATGAGGATTATAACTCTTTTTTTCATTCACTGCTGGTGTCACATCCTGTAATCTCTTCACGCAAAAAGAGTGAGAAGAGAGAAAAGGTAGCTGAAATGTCGTCTTCTCCTCTCTCCTCGCTCTGTTCCTGTTGCGAGGCTTCTGTATTTATGAATCTTAATTAGCTCAGCGATTCTCTGGAAGTGACACCTAGACCCTGCTGTGAGTGTGAATGTGTGTGTGTGTGTGTGTGTGTGTGTGTGGCTTATCTCCGGCCTCCCCACCATGTGTTACAGCGAGAGATGTGTGGGTAGGTTTGTCTATTTGTTTGTCTGTTTGCATATCACTTCTAGATATCTGGGTCATTTTTATAATGGATGTTTTTAATTTTTCATGCTTGTTTATCCATTCGATATTAAAAGAGATTTGAAGTGTCTGGTATCCTGTCAGGGTGGTTAATGAGAAGAAGCGTGGGAGTGTTTGTTACTTAGAGCAGAACATATTCTGTGTTTAAATGGATCTAATGAGAAGCTCCTTCAAAGAGAAATATGATCTGTGTGACTTTGCATCATGTTGTTGAGCCAAAAAACATTTTCTCACACCTCTTTTGGTTTTATTTGTCCATTTCTGAGTCATCTGTCCCTGTGATTTCTGCCGCTTTCCCTTCAAAATTGAGGTCAAAGGAATTTTGTCTGTGGTGCTCACAGCTTTACAAAATTACATTTAAAAGATTCAGATTCATTAAATGAGCACCAGTCAAACCTCAAACTGTTAAAAACAATGTAGAAATGTATTAATTGGAGGAAGGTTAGTCTCCTCATCGCGCCACACAAATCTGATGTCTCTTCAGTGGACGTTTAAGTCACATGCTTCATGTACGTCATGATTTATTCACTATGTCTATTTCCATTGCCAAACCAACCTTGCCACCTTAGCTAAGCATAACATTTTTTTGTGATATTTCAAGTGTTTTTTCGAATTTTTGGCATTTCCACTTAGGTTTTTTTAAGCACAAATTGAAAATGCACATAAAATCAGGTGGGTGGAAAACCACCTAATGGGTCTTTCTAGAATCAGTGTGTGTCCCTTATTTTGGATAATTCACAGTCATCACTGTAAGCCGTTTAAACTGGAACCACTTTCTGCGGAAAGAAATAGTCCCTATGAAAACACAGTGTGATCTTTTTTTGTGATATATTTTTCTTGTTTTTACAGTGTGGCTCTATGGATGGCAGTGTCGGTCTCTTGGTTCACCACTTTGGTTCACACTCGAATATCTCAAGAGCTATTGCATGGATTTAAACAGACATTTGTGCTCCTCAGAGGATGAACCCTAATGACTTTGGTGATCCTCATAAGGTTGACATTTTTAGTTCAGAATGAAATATTCTGACAACGATTGGATGGATAGCCATGAAATTTGTTACAGACATTCAATGTCCCGAGGAGATAAGTTCTGATAACTTTGGTGATCCCTTCAATTTTCATCTAGTGCCATCATCAGGTCAAAATTTTAATTTGTAGTTTGGTTTATGATCAAATACCTGCAAAACTGATGACATTCCCACCAGCTTCAGCTGTACTTTGTTTTTAGTGCTAATTAGCAAATGTTAGCATGCTAACATGCTAAATTAAGATGGTGAACATGGTAAACATTATACCTTCTAAACATCAGCATGTTAGCATCGTCATTGTGAGCATGTTAGCATGCTGATGTCATTAAGCTCAAAGCACTGCTCGTTTGAAGTACAGCCTCACAGAGCTGCGAGGTAGGCTGTACACTCTTAATCTTGTTGATTTATAACAACCAGATAAAATATCTGCTACAGTATCTCCAAATAATTAAGTCCATATCATCCATATCCATCCATGTCACAGTGACACAGTAATCAAACTCATGTAGGTCATACAGCACATCTTGGATGCATACAGACAAAAAAAAGCATGTTATAGATGATCTAAAACTGCAACTAAATATATAAAGACTAAAGAATAAATAGTCCTATGTGTTCTCTGGGTTAACCAAAGAAACGGGGACAATGTGTCTTGATAGACACAAAGTTTCTGAATGTCATTTTTCAGTGCAGTAAGTAGCACACATGAAATTCCATTTTTATCTCTGTAATGGGGTGGAAGCAGAAAACTCACAGATGCATATCTCCCAGGCAGATAAAACCAAAACTACCTGCATGGCTAGATACCGCGAGAGGTAAGTAAGAAAATTTGTCTTTTTCCAATTTGGGTGAAACAACCCTTAGTATTCCATCACATCACCACACAGCCATGTTGGTAGGCAAACAACAGGTGTTTGGAAAAAAATAACAGGTGGCAGTAATCAGACAACAGCCGAAACCAATCATAAGCATTTCTGGTGACGCAGGATGTACCATGATCACTCATAATATCAACTGTGTGTGTGTGTGTGTGTGTGTGTGTGTGTGTGTGTGTGTGTGTCAGGTTCAGAATGTGAGTCAGTCCATGGAGGTGGTAGACCTGCGGACATCCAGAGACCTGCAATATGTCCGAGACTCTGAGCCGCTGCTGAGAGGAGTGGACGGACGTTTACACACTTATGTGGCCAACCCCCGCACTCTGACGGCTAAGGGCCTGCAGGTACAAAAACACACTCACACACACACACAGTCAGACACCCAGACACACACACACACAGTGTAAGACGGTCGCTGTAAGGAACACATAACCTTTGGTGTGAAAACATTGATTTCACGCATGCCAAGCTGAAGTTTCCTGCCTGCACTCAGACATGCGAGCATTTTTCATGAAGGGGACAAAATTTGTCTTGAAGCTGTCAATTCACTGGCTTCACGTCGGCTGTGTAAAAGTGTCACACAGCTCTGTACAGAAGGTGCCAGGAAAACAGCAGCATCACTGCACACATTAATACTTTAATACTACAAAAAAAAAGAAGAAGCAGAATCTGTCTGGAATGAGTCTGACATTTTAATATGTGAAATTTACATAATATTGACACACAAAAGCAGAGGGAGTTCATGTACAAGTTTGGTGTTTTAAATTAGCAGGAAAGAAGATAAGATGACCTCCCTGGATAAGTATTGCCTTTTATTGAGGGAAATCTAAAGGTGTTTCGCTTCTTATATTGGGAGTACTAATCCCATCAGGCTCGGCGTTCTCTGCCATGATGCCGCTGGCAGGCGTCTGTGCCAACAACAAACCAGCAGGCAAGCGGAAGATTATCTCAAGAGCTACTGAGAATGAAAGGCTGCGGATCTGAGGAATTAGGGGTGAACCTTCTAAACAGTTAAATTAGCTGTGACACTGCTGATTTAATGTCTGCAACTGGCAGCTCAGGACTCCTAATGACACTGAACTAAATGGTAGTAAGCCCTGTACGCTGTCTACACCTGCGTGTAACTTTCACAGTAAACACTGATTTGGGGGTTTGTGTCTTGTTTGACGTCAGTGTGAAAAGGGGGCTGAATTTGAGTGAAAAGCAGAAGTCTTTTATCTAGGTCACATGTAACAGTTGTCTCAACAGTATTTCAATAACTATATTTCAGTCTGTAGTTAGGACATGCTTCACATTTAAGTGTGAAATGCAGCCCTCATTTAAACCAGACGTCTAGATGTCTTTTGATGTGCAAATCACCAAATCAGGGCTCACTGGGTTACTAAAACATTTTAGGCCATAGGATCTCATCAGGAAATAATAACACATAACACAATATAATTATTGATGAGTACAGACTACTAAAAGCACCTTATTTTTAAAGGACACAGCTTCATGATGCAGTCAGACCAAATTTCACTCCCGTTTCCCTTCAGTGAGGAAGGTGGCGAACATATTCACTTTTGGACTTGAACTGATCCTGACACGTTCATTTTGCATCGCGTTCAAAGTGACTGAACTTTTACCAGCAGGTTCTCCAACCAATTTCAGACATGAGATGGTATAAACTCTCGTTCAGTAAGTATTGACTGTTTGTATCCTTAAGTGCAAGGACAATGATACAACATAGTGAAAATAATGTTTTTGATGAGACACTGTATAATTGTCTCTTGCGGTGTGCTGTTATTGGCTACAGCTATGCTAACTCTCGCAGCACCCATACTATTTATTACTGCCACAGCTTACGAGTGAATTTCACAGTCCAGGTCAGATTACATATAAAAAACAATCTTTCAAACTCAATATGACATGACATCAATACATTAAATACAGTGTTAAAGTCTCTCACTCTCATGTCTGTATGGTAAATATGAAGCCACAGCCATTAGCTTAGCTTAGCATAAAGACTGGAAACGGGGAAACAGCTAGCTGTCCAAAGGTAACAAAATCCACCGACAACCACCTGTGAAGCTCATTGATGAACACGTTGTATCTCATTTGTTGAACCCGTACAAAAACTGAGGTGTAAAAGCAACAATTCCCTGTTTTATGGTGTGTTAGGTGCTGGACTGTTTCTCGCTGGTAGCCTGGCAACTGCTAAGCTAACCGGCTGCATATTTACCGTACAGACGCTTGCCTTTTCTACAAGATAGCAAATAACTATTCCTCTAAAATACCAAACAACAAACATAACATAGCTTAGTTTAAAAATGTAATTAGACACTCATAAACCCAACATTATAGAATAATAGATCCAATATTTAAAAGCATGAGGTGCTATATGAACAGAGGCTCCATAGGAGGTCCACAAACACGGAAACCCCAAGGAACAACATGTTCACACGCACGCACACACACACACACACACACACACACACCCACACACACTAACCCTTACCTCCCCAAATAGAGAGAATTTCCACCCCACTATAAATCCATTCTCCCTTTCATCTTTTGCCGAGCATCTTCTTAACAACATCACGGGGCTCTGGGGTCTGTTTTTAAGTTTTTATGCAGTTTGTTGTGTGTGTGTGTGTGTGTGTGTGTGTGTGTGTGTGTGTGCGTGCTTGTTGCTCCTTGGGGGCTTTCACAGTCATAAGCTTTTGCCTTTGCACTGAGAGGCAGAACTGGTGAATATTTATGCGATGTGCAGCTACAGTAAGTTCATCAATAACTAAACAGTATTTTCATCCCATGGGGGGAAGGGCGAAGGGAGACGGAGAGGGGGAGGTCAAACAGAGAGATTAAGACAGACAGATTGATGGACTGATTGAGCGCTTGAGAGACATTGAGGAGAAAAGGGGAGTAAACAGAGAAAAAGATGTCTTATTGCATATTACCATATTTCCCTGTAGGAGGGAGGGATGAGAGGACTGAACAAAGTGAAGTAAGAGGGGAGGTAAAGGTTAGGCAGAGAGAGGGGGAGAGATAAAAGAGTGAAACAGGAGGGGACAGATTAGAGAGAGGTGAAGATGAAGGAGACATGGCGGGGGAGGGATTAGCCAGGTAAAGTGTTTACTATCTAACAAGCTGTGACATTTTCAGCATTTTGTCAAGATTGGTTTTAATACTTTTTAATGAACTTACAATTATATGCAAATAATGATGCCAATACCAATCAGTGAGAATAAAGTGGCCAAATTTAAGGTCGACCCAAGCATGTAAAAATTGGTATTAAACAGCTTCGGAAAATGTTTTGAAACGATGTCAGAAAAGTATTAAGGTCCTGATCTGAAGATAGCAGGAGAGGGATTAGACACAAAGTGTTTGACTGACTGCCAAGCCTGTTTCCTGGATGTGCTGTTGTGTTTGTGTGCGGGGGTATGAGATGTTCTGAGGAGATGATAAGGTTTTTGTCTTCGCTTTTGACACTTCTTTTAATCCTCTCTTTTTTCCAAATCAAATCCAACTCCTCTGTCTCCACATGGTAAACAGTTTTTGGGGGGATGTGAAGGTGAAAAGACGTCTAAGTGTTGAGGCTAAAACTGTGAAATAAAAAGGGTATAAGGAAAACACTTGATCCTCCTGCTGCAACACACAGCTGTGTCACATATAATTCATACACTAGGTATTGGTCTTACATCAAGCCGATAGCAGAAAAAGTCCTGTTCTCTCCATCCACACTTGCTCAAATCTATCCAGTGTGAGACCATTTTAAAAAGACATATTTTCAGTCATAGAAAAAGCTGTCTTTAACTGTGGATGGGAGCCCAAAATGCAATTCATCTATCCATTTTATGCTGCTTATCTGGGTCGCAGTGCCAGCAAACTGTGCCCAGACGTACTTCCCTCCTGCCACATCTTCCAACTCCTCCTGTGGGACTGTGAGGCACTCCCAGGCCAGATGGGATATGTAGTCCCTCCGGCATTTTCTGGGGATGCTTTCCATTTGGCCAACGTGGCTACTCGCTTCCCTCACTCACCTCTCTTCCTTGCGTCTAAGCTCCCCCAACTGAAACGTGAGAGAGAGACGTGCAGAAGAGGCGCGAGGATGGAGATGGCAAAATGGCGCACAGCATCTCAACCGTCGAATGTGTAGAAATAATTAAAGCAACATTATGCAAGGTATTTTTTGTGACTTGGAGCCCCTACATTTTTTGGAGTGCCATTCCCCATCATGGACAGCTGTACACATGCATTTGTTGACAAGCTGACAGATTTGGATTTGGTGGGCTGACTTGGCTTATGATCAAAAACTAGCGCGGCGACAACTTTGCTAACACAGCCAAACATGAAGCAAGTGCAACAACACAAGACATAACAAGCAAGCTAATATTACTTACTAGTCCAACAGCAAGAAGGCCAGCTCGGCGTCTTTCTTGCAGCCTTTTATTTCGCGAAGCACTTGCCAAAGACAAAAGCCAGTCCAAGATTTACTCTTGTCCAGCCTCTTGCTCGGTCGCTCTGTCTTTTTATCTTCTTAGCTTCCTCCGTCAACGTCCTCTTCAGTCTCTCCGCCTCTGCCATGACGTCCGTACTGAGGATACTGAGCTAGACCCATGTGTGACATAGTGCCGTAAAGTGTTACGCATTTCTCGCGGGACATTGTACCCTCTCAGATGAAGTTACATAGTGCAAGAACAGGCGGAGTGGGAATGAAAGAGGCGCCATTCTCCCTATTACATGTCAGTGTACCATTAAAATGATTATGAAGCTATTTTGAGGTAAAATAGTTGCGTAATGTTGCTTTAAGTAGAAGACAAAAACCTCATGCTCAACCAAACACAAAAAAGAGAGATGGGGTGCGTTTGACCAAAGAGTTCAAAACGTACAGGTTTGCACACCCAAATCAATTAGATTGTTCCTTTCAGTTTTCAATGTGAAACTTGCACAGACGTTCTGGATGTGCCTTCTTCATCATGCGATAGGCCTTCGGTTTCATGTTTCAGTCCTTTTAACTTTTTTGCCAACAATGAGTGTCAATCAACTTATTACCAACAGGTGCATGAGGTGGCTACCTGTAGTCAGACCTGCCTCACTGAAACACACTGACATTGAAAACTGAATGAAGGGAACAATCTAATTGTTTTGGGTGTGTGAAACCTTTTTGTACTTTTTAGAAATAATGAAGTAAAAAGTTTTGAGAAAAACTCCTAATGACTGCTGCTCCAATACTGATTAAAAAACTATTGCATTCTCAGGGTGCAACGGCATTTGAGCAATAGAAATAACACCAACAGATTAGTTCTATAATTTGTCTGTGAAAGACCACAGCTAGAGGCAGTCTGATACTTTTCAGGCCAAGGGTGATATTGTAGGACAATACTAACTGTGACAGTGCGGCTGTTTTAGGACTGTGTAACTGTATATTTTTCCTGAATGAGCCAAGATGCACTTTGAAAAGAAAATAAGAAAAATGATGGAGAAAAAGGAGGCAAACTTGGCAGATCATTTTTGTGATTCATTCATCATTCAGATTATACACACATCTAATCATTTTTATTTAATGAATAATGAATAACATTAGAGCTGCCATTGGTTCTTTTATTCCTGTTTCCACAAGTAGTTTTTCTAATCTACAGAATTGAAATCATCCAGTAACATTACTATAACAGTAATGCTGTTTACACAACAGACCGGCTGTACCTCTTACTGTCCCTTATCACATCACTAAACAGATTCACATTGAAGGGGTGTTGCTTTCCGGTAAAAAATGTCCACAAAGTATACACCTGTGGTTCCTGTGGAAGCCTCCTCTCTCCTCACTCAATACATTTTCCAGGTCACAGGTTGTAGGATGGAGGAGTGAGGATGGGAAGAAGCATAATTAGCTGGATGGAAAGCACCTTGAGTCTACTCTAGACGAGCCACAGTGAAGTAGTCACACTCAGAGCGCCTCTTGACCAGATGCATGAACTACCTCAGTTGGCTGTGAAGGAGCAGTGGCTTTAGTCCGAGCTACCTCACCCAAAAGAGGGAGAAAAATAGATGCTCTACCAGAGTTAGTGGGGACCCGATCTTCTCTCCAGCTTATTTTTCCTCCTGTCTTTTATGCACTCCACAGGAGTTAAAGGGCCAGATGTCTCAGCTACGGCCCCTTCTATCAGTGGTGGAGCAGTACAGATTGGACCTACAGACGCTGGCCACCCTGCGACTGGAGCTCCTTAACCTGTCAATCATCCTGACAGCCATTCAGGAAGAGATCGGAGCGTACGACTATGAGGAGCTTCAGCAGAGGGTTTTACTGCTGGAGAGCAGGCTACACAGCTGCATGAACAAACTCGGTATGTGCTGGGGGGTTGGTAATGCACAGAAAAGTATTACTTATGCTGCCTTTTGAAAGTAACTAATGTGTTTTCAACATTCAGGTGGTTTAAAGGAGCACTCCACAGATTATACACATGAAGACTAGTTTACTTAAAAATAGTTATATAATTTCTTTTGTGTGACTTGAGCCTCGACATTGTTTACAGAAACCCTGCGTAATGAAATGTATTTCTTTCACAGTTCATGCTTGGGGCACAAACCTCCATCCATCCATTATCTATACCGCTTATCCTCAGAGGGTCGCGGGGGGGCTGGAGCCTATCCCAGCTGACATTGGGAAAGAGGCGGGGTACACCCTGGACTGGTCGCCAGTCAATCACAGGGCTGACACATAGAGACAGACAGACAAACATTCACAGTCACACCTATGGGCAATTTAGAATCATCAGTTAACCTAACCTGCATGTCTTTGGATGGTGGGAGGAAGCCGGAGTACCCGGAGAGAACCTACGCGGACACAGGGAGAACATGCAAACTCCACACAGAAAGGCCCCAGCCGACCAGTGGGGTCGAACCGAGAACCCTCTTGCGACAGTGCTAACCACTGCACCCACGGGGCACAAACATATTTTATTTTAATAGATTTCACGAAATGTGGGTATTTTGAGCTGAGACTAGTGGCAGGCGATGGCTGCTCATAAAGAAGCAGGCCAGGTGACATTGACAGGCAACATCACTCAATTCAAACCAGAAAATATCAACACACAGTGTTGCTTCACTTCCATAATCTTCGGTATTTGCTTACTGCATATATAAAACTCGTTATTTTCTGGGTCTTCGTTGCAGATTTAATACGATATGTCCATCCTTTGTTAACAGGTTGTGGCCGTCTGACTGCAGTTAGCATCCCCATCACCGTGAGAGCCTCGGGGTCCCGCTTTGGCTCCTGGATGACTGATGCCATGATTCCCAGTTCTGACAGCAGGGTGGGTGTACAGAGTGTGTGTGTGTGTACGTGACAAGTGAAGCAGGTGTTTGGTCACAATGTAGCTAAGCTCTATATTTTTCTATGTATTTTTCTGTGTCTTCCTGCTTTACTTCTAACATGACTCCAGTGTGCACTCTGTCTTCACTCGCTACAAGCTTCACCCATTTCCTACACACACACACACACACACACACACACACACACACACACACTCTGTTCAGGGAGTGCATATAAGCTAGTTGTCAAGGCGACTGTCTCCCAGTTGCCAGGTGTGATTTATATCGCCATGGTGACCCTTGCCTGTTCCCTATTAGAGCTTCTCCCTGGTGATGAAAAGGAGCTATGCACAGCAGCAATATCCCAGTTACTTCCTTCTGTTTCCCAGTTACCAGTGTGGCTGTTGTCACAGTTACAAGGTTACGTTGGGAGCTAGATGTTCCTGAATCCTGAATGTGACATTCAGCAATGCACAAGTAATGCATTTTATACAAATCCAGTAAATGTTCATTCTGGATTTGTGTTATAAATAAGCCAGTGAAACTATAAAAAGCTGTAATCTGCTGAAATCACTTTTATCTTGCTTTGCCTCAAGCTTAAAGGAACCATGTGGAGTTCTCTTGTAAACAAACACAGTTATGTTTACATTTAGAGTTTGTTACCAAAATGTACTGTGTGAATCCTTGAGGCCTTACAAACGTGTCAGATGCATCTCCTTCCTCATAAAACATTTGCAGAGCTGATTTTTTAAATATTAATAAACCTGCATTGTTTAAACCATGGTTGTATTAAGGAGAACTGGATACGGCTTTCAGCGACTGCTCCTTGTTCGTTCTTATGAAAGTTGCTCACTGGGCACATTTGACGAAAACATCTCTGCAGGAGACTGAAGTCTGGGAAATTCTGATAATACAAAGATAATAATAATAATAATAATAATAATAATAATAATAATAATAATAAGAGTAAAAAAATGTATTCAGCATTTTACAGCCACTCCTGTACATGCCCCCAAAGCTTTTTTTCCCATACACAGTCATTGGAAAAGGAGCGGCTGTAAAATGATAAACTAAATTTCTCTGAGCGCCACTGTGTATCTGCCCAGTGAGAAACTTTCATATGAATGAATGGAGCGCCATCTTTGAACATCCTGTTCTCCTTAATTACATCTGAGGTTCAAACCATAGACTGTACATGAAGATGGACGACATGACAGCTCCCCAAAAGTGAAGCCAAAACATCTGGATCGCCCCCTGGTGGCTGGCTGCAGTATAGGTCATAAACCCCGCCCCTCCATGTTGGTGGATGGGGACATGGGCCAAACTGAAAAATCAAAGTACATGTGAAATACATTTTTCCCAAAGATGGTTTCTGTCATTTCAGGTAGTTCTTATCACGCTGATGTTTGTTCAAGTGTTAATTTTTCTGTTAAGTTTGGTTTTAATTAGTTATTTAATGCTGTAAAAAGGGGGTGTGACATCATGACATCAGTGTGCTCGACATTGGTTTGGGCGGGACCTCGATACTGCAGATCACTACTGCGTAGACTCTGGCTCCAAATGACGTCACCAGCAGGGACACAAGATGGTAGCTCCCATGTCCGGAATATTTTGGCTTCATCTTTGTTACCAGGGGAGGAAGTGGAGACGCATCGTCCATCTTTATGTACAGTCTGTGGTTTAAACCCATGTTTTCTACCTGGCAGTCTTCTTCTTCCCAGCCTTTTGTTGGCACATTGCTACGTTTCTTGGTGCATTACCGCCACCAACTGCCGAGCAGTGGAATAGCATGAAACCTTGACCGTATTGAGTCACATGCTTGTGCATGTGCGTCCTCGTGCATGTGCATGAGATACAAACAAAACAGGGGACGGCTCATTAAAGCATCGCATCATACTGTAGCACTACTGTTGGTCAAAAACTCCACTAGGTAGCTTTAAAGTGTTAAAGTGCCTTCAGCTTCTACAGTTGTTGTGCCTGACCTAAGACAAAGAGCAACATTATTCCCATTGGAGTTGGGATTCTGGCCACCTGATGAAAAACCTACTGCAGGTGTAAAAGACTAAAAGCTGCTGTTCTTCTTAATTCCAATGTTTTCATACATGGTCTAAATGACACTTTCTTCACTTTACTGCTGAACGTTTTTCAATGCACACAGTAGTGTTGGTGTTTGTTGAATCCACTCATGTACTATATGAGACTTGGCTGCTGAACAACATTGAATTAATTTCATTTTCAGTGTTGTTGAAACATCAAACCCAGAATGAGATGACAGATTTTCTTGTTACTGTTTGTACACTTCATGATTAAACTAAATGATTGTAGAACAATGAACCTATTGCATCAATTTCCCAACAACAGGAGTTCTTCTCTCTCAAGAAATGTGTGTGACCTTCTGTGAACGCTCCCAGCATGTACGCGCAGGTGACCCTGGCAGCCTTTGATATTTCATAAGGTTGTGATAACAAGGTTGCTGATATGAAGCATCAGAACCGTCATCTACCAACTGGTAAAAAACAGTTATGTGTTTTTATGTTTAAAATTTAACTTATTTAAATAAAATAAAGTCAGTGAGTCCATCAGTGAGTTTCCAGGCTGGACAACCTGTATCTTATCAACTGAAGCTGTGTGGAGCTAGCGCCACACACACACACACACACACACACACACACACACACACACACACACACACAGAGAAAGTCATTCTCATACATCCTTTGGTATCCATGACTACAGTGTCTGCACAGGGTCCCAGTTTGGCATTTATGAATTCTTCATTAGCTCATCAGTGGGTGAATGCATGTGTATGTGCGCGCACGCTTTATACTTTACACACTCACACACGCGCGCATTCACAAACCTGTCGCTGTATTTGAGAACAGCTGCTGAGGTGTGGATATCCCCTGATCTGTCAAGATGTCTGCTGATAGTGCGAGAAGGAGAGAGACGGCAAAGAAGAGAGAGAGAGAGGGAGAGGACAGATCGAGATAATGGGGCCTGTTGGTGAAGAGGTGTGAAGCAGGGACAGGAGACGGAAAGCAAAAGAAGAAACAAAGAGAGTGGGGGGGTTGATCAAAAGAAAAACAGTCAGGACAGACAAGCAGGGTGGGATGACAAAGAAAAAACAACAGAAGAGGAAGCGATGAAGGGGGGAAAAGAGGTCAATAAAGGTTTGCAGTAGACTTTAAAGATATGTTTGAGATTGTAAAGGGTCATTAGTTGCCGTAATCATTCCTCTTCTTTGTACTGACTGTGAAGTGATTCCCTTCCTAGCGTGACACTGTAAGAAATAAGGGACCAAACCTACAGTCCAGCTGAAGGTAATATGGACGGTCTTTCTTTCCTTCAAATAGCGTTTCCCGTAGCGTTGCCCACTGTGGTTCGGGGTTATTTTTTGCAGAGGTAAATGATCTGGCTCACCGGGTGCACAAAACAGCACTGCGTTAAATGCCAGATGCTGTTTTGGTGAGGATGTTTTTTTTAGGTACTGGTGAGACGAATAGATACGATCCACGAAGTCCAGCTTCAGTAAATACATCCATGTGTTTGAAAGCTCATCAGACACCTAAACACTGCACATCAGATTATAGTTCTATGAGGAAGGATTCCTGCGGCTGTTTCTTCTTCACTTCACTTCACTTTAATGTCCACGCGACCATAGTCGGTGGAATTTGTTTTTGGTACAGCGTGGAAAAAAACACTCAGTACACAGTGTCAGCAGCACAACATGTAAGTAGACATAAATAATAATCATAATATTCCTACACAATGAAGAGCTATGTGTATCACAATGCAAGATGCAAAGATTAGAAATGTTTACATGTTTTACATGTTTACATGTTTCGTCTCCATTTTGAACCCGCTGAACGGGAATTGGATCAACCAATCAGCTTGCTTAACACACAGGTCAGCACGTGGAATTGTTGAGATTTGTAAGGTGTGCGCATCATCTTCTCTGCGAGCCTCTCTGACTTACACAGAAGCATCGTTTAAGTTTTACAAAGTAATCTACCAGGACTGTACGTTTGTCGTTAATAATCCAACGTAGTGTTGACAGATTACATCCATATGCTGATCGTAAACTGTTAAAACCGACAAAGAGGAAAAAAGAAAAAGGGGGAAAAGGTCAAAAAGTCACATGTGTAGGAGCAGATACATTAAAGTTACATAAATTTTACTCAAGGCTCTTGTTCAGGATAAGAAAGTTCGAAACTAACAACATCAAGATGAACACATAACCACTCAGGTTTTGTGAGAGTGTGACGAGGATTATAAGCTTCAGCGAAGTGCTGCATGACCTGCTGTCCCTCATGGGTCCATGTAGCCCTGGTGATGCAGTGTGACAGTCACCAAAACTGTCCAATCAATGAGCTTCTTGTTTCTTTTACATTGTAGTTGCACTACGAAGAGATAACTTCACAGCATGTGAGTATTGTATTAGGTTAGGATTGAACCTATCCTTTAAGGGAATAGTGGAGTAGACCGACTGGGAAGGAGCGCAAAGAATCTATAAAAACAATCTATAAAACTACTGTAAGGTGAGAGTTGAAAAACAGCAAAAAACTCCCCACTCACTTTCTTGCACGCACCATCCATTGTATAATCAGCGTCTGGAGCTTGTTTATATAAAGCAAATGGTGCAGTCACATGCGAGAAGATTACAGCTGCCAGAAAATAAAGGGACTGGGCGTTTTAAAGGGAATTAAAACAGAAAAAGCTTCATCAGATGAGCTGGTGAAGCAGGGAGAAAAACAGGGAGGAATGGGAAGTGTTTAGAGGAGAGAAGAGAGTATTGGTGGTAGTGAGAGAGCAATCAGTCCGTTTCATTGTCTTTGCAAACCACAAGCTGAGTCTCAATTAAACACTGTGTTATTGAAGTTCCTCAGAATCACTGCAATCAGTTACCTTTGTCTGAACGTCTCCAATTCAATGGGAATTTAAAATATTGCAACTACAAAGTAACTGTAATTTAAAACAGGGTGCTGCCACTGCAGAAGAGATTTTCTTTTCTTTGACCCGTCCTTTTCATCTGCTCCCTATTTTCTGCCCTCTGTACTTTTCTCTGTTTGCAGAGGGAATAAAAAGCGTCTTTCTCACCAACAATGCTCTCTTCTTGCCAGCGCTCTCTGCTCTTTTCTTTCATCTATTTCACCTCTCGTCCCTCTTTGGGTAATTAATCCTCCATGCTGTCGATGCTCAATTTCCCTCCCATCTCGTTTCTTCGTCCGCCTCGTCTTCTCTCTTTCTCTGTCCGTTTCTTTCTCCAGGGATCTGTGGCAGATTTTATTAGCTGTAGCTAGCAAGTGTCGGCTAATTAACCATAACTGTGTGTGGGTTTGGAAACTCTGTCTCCTGCTGACTCATTTTAAAACAAGAGCCCTGTTAAAGGCTCTCAAATACGCACTTGATGGCTACATACATGATAACATGCTAAAAGACTGAGGCTAACGCTGCATGTTCCAGGAAAAAGTCCCCACCAGTTCGTGTAGAAGACATGGAAATAAAGAAACAGCATTGTTGTTGTATTGCAGGGTAGAGCTAGTTAGCTCTTGTATTATAGTTCAGTCATGATAAGGAAACATGCAAGGGTAGGCTGTTATGTGGATGTAACATAACTCTGTTTGGATGCCTATTATAGAAAAACATAGCCTTCTTGGACGAGCAACACATATGGTAGAATCATGCTTCAGTGTTCATATTTTCAAACTGTATGTTTCACTTTTACAAGAGAAAAATCTCTGCAGATGACCAGTGTGTTTGACAAACATAACACTAGCTTGTATAACGAATGTAAACGTCCCTAAATACAATAAACAGCAGGACAGAGCAATACCCTAAAATCTGATATACAGTAGTATATCCAGGTCCTGAACGTGGCTTTTTCTAATTTAACCTGTAATCCAACATAAGAATTTAGTTGGCTGATGATGGGCCCCTTGGTTTTGGAAGTAACGCTGCAGGTTAGGTTACTGCTAAGTAGTAGCTAGTTATGAAGTTTAAAGAATATTTGTGCAAGATAGTAGACTTCTGGACTTTTGCACATTCCCTGGTAAATACTTTGTGCATCCCAGCGCAAAACTGTACAGCTTTTTTATTTTTAAATAACAGTCATATTGTACATATTTTGTAGTATTTTTATAATAATCTTTCATATCTTATTGTCAATTTTTACTATTTTATATTTATGCTTCTTGACTTACAGTACTTGTTGTATCTGTCTTTATATATCTTTATATGTTCTACTTACTATGTTTACTCTCATGCACCAACATACCAAGGCAAATTCCTTGTAAGTGAAAACTTACTTGGCAATAAAATTCTGATTCTGATTCAGCTACCCGGACATGCCAACGTTTGCAGATTACATTAAACACACACTTTTGCTTGTATTTTTAGTTTAAGAAAAGCAATTTAAGAAATCACAACCCTCTAAACTCTTTGGATATTGAGTGTCTCTCTTAGTACAGCCCCATGCACACACTTCTTCAACATGTGGAGAAATCCAAAGCTTGGAGGTCTCGTGCCTAGTTACCGTTGTTAAGCTATGATTAGACGACTGCTGTCGTTCAGCGGACTTTCAATTAAATATCTTTGGTTTGCCTGAATAAAAGCTGCTGGTGAGCATGGCAGGTGACCATTATGTACCTCTCTGTAAACTGAACAGAATTGAATGCTCTGTTGGTGGTAAGATGAGAGGTAAACTTCTGTTTCCCTTCTCTTCCTTCCTTCAGGTGTGGGCGATGGACGGCTACTATAAGGGCAGGCGTGTGTTGGAGTACAGAACTATGGGGGATTTCACGAAGGGGCAGAACTTTGTGCAGCATCTGTTGCCCCACCCCTGGGCAGGAACCGGCCATGTGGTTTACAACGGGTCCCTCTACTACAACAAACACCAGAGCAACATCCTGGTAGGAGAGTGGGCTGGAATGGAAACACAGGAGGAAATAACAGTTTGATTATCAGATGACCAGAATGAGGGATGTATTCGTCTGTCTTTTCAGGTTCAGTACCATTTCCGCTCTCGCAGCGTGTTGCTCCAGCGCAGCCTGAGTGGAGCAGGATACAACAACACCTTCCCCTACAGCTGGGGAGGATCCTCTGACATCGACCTCATGGCGGATGAGATGGGACTCTGGGCCGTCTACACCTCCATCCCAAATGCTGGAAACATCATGGTACAGTCCACTGTGATAACCAAACAAAGTAACAGGCAAAGATCATGAAGATGTTTTCCCACTCTATTTGAATAAGAGACACTGAATGATAAATGTCTTCTAATCTAAACCCACTGATGTATTTGTTCCAGAGAGAAGTTACTGCTGTCAGCATGTTTGCTTTACCTTCAAGAAGTCACACACCCACGTTTTTTAAAAATCCATTAAAACAGCTGACAGAGACACCTTGCTGCATTGAATAATGTAATCTATCGTAACAAACAGCAGGTGTATTGCAGTTTTTCCTAACATGATTTTAATATGCAGTTTGCAGTTCATTTCCTCTATTACTGTGTACTTGATACAACCCGCTGCTCATACCAAGGGGACCAGAAGGGGAGGGTGGGGGAGGTGTGTGCGACATAAATCTAAAGATTGATGGATGGATTTCAATAAAATGCAAAGAATTCAACAGGAAGTGAAACGTCTCAGGGTTCATCAACATGAAAATAATAAGCAAAACTCCAGCTCCATTTCAGTAAGTAGGAAATTGCAGGATGAAATCAAATTGCAGCCCACCCCAAGGAACTTCCACTTCGGGTCCAACAGGTACTATATAACGTAATTTACCGTTCGCAAAACTCCTCCCCCAAACAGCGACTGTTCATCATAAGTCAAGTTTCCGACCAAATGTTGCGCAAATTTTGACAGCATTTCCAGAAAATCGGAAAAAGAAAAAACAAATTAATTTAATTTCCATCGACTACTGTTGCAGTACTAAGTGAATATTAGGAGTAGAGCGCATCGAGATAAACAGCTGGTGGCGCTAATTCTGCAGCCTGGTGCCATTAAACCATCGGCGCAATGACATGACGTAATTAAATGAGCAACAGTCAAACCTCAAGCGAGCAAAAACGATGTAGAAAACACGATGGAAATATCCACACAGAGCTGATGTTCTCATCTGCCGCTTTTCACCGCCTCTTCGGTGGACGTTGAAGTCACATGCTTCATGTACGTCATGATTTATTCCCTTCATCTGTTTCCATTGCATTTTGTCGCATTTGGCTTTTGTCAATACACTGACTTTGACACGAGTGTAAAACCTTTTTTAGCGACTTTTTGACTTTTTTTCAAATTTCCGGCGTTTCCACTAAGGTTTGTTTTTTAAATGTGCATAAAAGCAGGTGGATGGAAACGCACTTATAGCATAGCAGCCGTAACTAGACAAGACAGGTCCATCAAGCTTTGACAAGCCTGTTTTTTTTTTGTTTTTTTATAAAAACATGACAAAAAACAAACAAACATTTTTGATAATGAAATTGTTTTTTTAATCTTGACCAAGATTCATACTGAGTTTGTTCGTTCTCTCTGGTGGACAAACTATGTAATGACGCCACTGTTTCAAACATATCTTTGGCATTTCTGTACTGCAACTGCTTGTTACTTATCAGCTGCACATATGCCAATACAGATATAACTACAGTAAGATAATATCAGCCTGGTTGATTTATTAAAAATTGTACTCGTACACAATATGTGATTAAGTGCACTTAGCTGCTGTCCATCAATGGAGGCAACAAATATCCGGATATATGCAAAAGCCCTCCTTTCATTCAGTTCAACAAACATTGTGGGATTATAAAAACAGGAAATTAATATTGTTGTTTTACTAGACAGCAGCTCACTTCTGCAATCAGTTATTGATTGTGAACTGTTTTATGATCTTGTGATCTCTGTGTCCAACCCTCGCTGTCTGTCTCCAGGTGAGTCGTCTGGACCCTCGCTCGCTGGAAGTCCTCCAGAGCTGGGACACAGGGTTTCCTAAGCGTAGCGCAGGGGAGGCCTTCATTATCTGCGGCACCCTGTATGTCACCAACTCCCACCTGGCCGGTGCCAAGGTCCACTTTGCCTACCACACCAACTCCTCTACGTACGAGTACACCGACATCCCCTTCCACAACCAGTACTCCCACATCAGCATGATGGACTACAACCCCAGAGAGAGAGCGCTGTATGCCTGGAACAACGGACACCAGGTCCTCTACAACGTCACGCTGTTTCACGTCATCCGGAGTGACGGATAGATGGACACGTAGGAAATGGTAAAAAAAAAAAAAGTGTTATAGTATAGGGAGTTATAGTAGAGGCGGAGGCAATGGGTCATTAAAGGGTACCGCAACTTACAACACACACACACACACACACACACACACACACACACACACCAACAGGAAAATGAATACTGTCTGTGTTTGATTTTGAATGACTGCTATACTGCGAGGGCTCACTGAGCTAATAACTAGACACAATACACGGTTGTCGAACACATGTCTAAAGGTCACAGACAAGCGTAGTCATCACAGCGAAGATGAATATTAACTGCCTCTGCTACAGGGACGCTGGTAGAAAGAGGGAAGTCAGACAGTTTGAGCTCATCCATATTCTGTTGCGTTTCATTCCACTTGTGTCTCAAGAAGTGATTTTGGAAGTTGAGGTTGAATTGATGAAAAAAAAAAAAATGCAGCTCGTGAACTGAATTTCAACTCGCTTCAAACCTGGAGCTATGACGACGGACATGATGGAGACATTCTGGGTTTGTGATGTGATCGTGGACGTGTTCAGTCAGCATGGTTGTTCGTTCAATAAAACTTACTGTCAAACTTTGCCAAGACTGTTGTCTTCTCTGTTCTGGAGCAGGGAGAGAGGAGAGGTGAAATGAGCCATCAGTTTTTACCTTGTGTTTAATACAAACGCGTGTGTCTGTCTTCATGTATTCATGTGAGATGAAAATGGACAGAATGAAGGTTTGATTCTCTTTTTGTTCTCTGTTATGACCTTTTACACAACAATGGCTCAAACAGAGACCGTGACATAAAAGATCCCACCAGAAAGTTACTTAAATGAACAATATTTAATAAACAAGAGGAACAGAGAAATCAGATAAAGGGAACTATAAAATAGGGAAAGGAAATTCCACGGCATAGCAAAAGATAAAGTAGGCTTTAGCTTGTTTTGCTAGGCCTTTGGCATAACTGAAACAAAACTGAAAACAGGACTAGTGGTGACCTCCAACAAAACAAAAGAGCTTTGTGCCAGCGGGGAGATGGTCTCTCTCTCCACTCTGCCATCTGTACCTTACAGGCATGCAGCCTCAGTCAGCTTAGGTGCTCTATTGTCTATCAGGGTCTGGAGAGGTGAGAGCAAGACGCTTTAGAGGAGAGAAAAAGCAACCAAACAAAGGTTGAGGAAACGCCAACAGAGGGCTCGCATAACACCCCCACCTGTAGTGCTGGTAGGCACATCCACCTCAGGACAGGGGGATTCACAATATACCTGCTTAAAAATGACCACAGATGCTCATCAGTGCACATCTTGCAGAGCAATCATTTGGCAATTAGCCAATCATGTTACGGTCTTTCATGCAATTGTTCCCTGATTTTAGCCTTTAAGGCAGTGCCTCCTCCTAAGCAACATCAGTAACCTTGTAAAAACCACATGGATGTATAATATGACCCGGATAGGGCGCCACCGCTCAGCCTTGCATCCAGTTTTGCCCAGTGGCCACTCGCGGTATTGCAGCGAAAAACTCCCCTGCAGCCCAAAAAGCATTTTCCCCGTAGGTCACCGTTATAAGAGAGACGTCTGTAAAACTGTTGACAGGACACCTCAAACTGCAAACAAGGTCAATTATGACTCTTTCTATTATGCATTTTTGATCCATGGAGGTTTTATATTTGTAAAACTTTCCTGGAGCCGAGAAAAGTGATTTAAAAATCTGTGATGTCATCACAATGTAAAGTCCATGGTCCCAGCAGGAACTCGTGGGCCAGGCGAGCAATTCTAATTGGACTGCACAGGCTCCATGTTTGGGTCCGGGTTCCAGTTCTTATAATACATCCATGAAAAATATCCGCACGCCTGAGGAGAAGCGCTGTCTTAAGGACAAACTCGGGAGCAAAAGTCCCTTCCCTTGCTGTCGTTTCATAACCCTCAAGCTTCACGGATCAGTGTTAATTGTGAGTTTTCTTTCTTCTGTAATGATGTTTTTCATTGGTTCTAATAGATCCGAACGAGTGTTATGGATGATCTGAGTTCAGAGGAGAATGTCGTTTTGAGTTTGGGTCAGGCACAGCTGCAAAGGTTAACCTGCTCATTATTATTGAAGTGGCTATTATGAGCTGAAAATGGAGAGTAATGTTCCCAGAGATTAGTCAATACCGTTGGTTGAGACCAGCAAACACACACACACACACACACACACACACACAGTTATATGCTAACTGATAAGGTCATACATGCGTGTCATACATTTACACACACAGCACATACTGTACATACACACAAAAGACGTACAGACACAAAGAAGAAGAGGCAGACAGCGAGGACTCACTGATGATGAGATGAAACGCTGGATCGATAGAAAACGATAGAGGATAATAAAGAAGCTCGGCTATATGTTTGGATCTAATTGTGGTAACATCACAAATGGCAGTTCTGTTGCCATGGTGACTGTGATGATGTGTCTAACTGCCTTGAGTACGGGTCACTGCTTCCAAAACCAGATTCACAGACTCCACATCCTCCACTCATTTTCTCCTACCTAATTTTTTAATTTGAGACATTTAATTAGTTGAATGATTTGTTTTTATTTTATTTTATTTTACCCCAAAAATACAGATGCCTTAAAGCAAATCAAAACCTCTCTATACAGACACATTAGTAATCTGTATATCTAAGGGAAAAATCCAATCTCATATGTCAATAAACCGTGAAGTTCACAACATTTTAGGACGTTTTTTTCTCAGCTTTCCTCAGCCTGCTTCGTTGACTTCTTCTTCAGTGTGTGATTTGTTGAATTTTCAGTAACAGCCCTGAGAGAGAACAGGTGTGAACCTGCTGCACCTGTTCATTTCCTTTCCAACAACAACAATTAGTTGATTATAACCAGAATAATGCAACGCTCTGATAATTACAGCGCTTATATAAATGCCTTAACAAGGTTTTCTTTCTTGCATCAAGGTTGTACTTTAAGGGACTGGCAGAACTGGGTTACTTAATAAACTTCTGCAACAAGTTGCGGTCACATTAACCTTCTGTTTAACAAAACTGCCTCTCACTCAGCCCTGAAAAAAAGATAACTGTTTATATTTACAGGTCAAAGCTGAACTCTGAGCTTGGAGTGTCATTGTACCCTTAACCTAGCCTGACATTGCCAGACCAAATGCAAAATAGTCTGGAACCTCTCAGTTCATTTTCGATTTCTGTTATCAACGGGCGCAGACCAAAATGCCTCTGGATGCAAACTGGACAGACCTACAACCAATCAGAGCATTGAAACGTGTGACGTAGCACTGAGCGAATCCTGTTGGAAGTACGACAAACACATCTTTCTTATCAACAAAAGCTTTAAGTGCAGCTGTTTGTTCTTCTTTTAGAGAAAATATATCGTCCAGTTCGGTTAATTCTGACGCGATAGTGGATTCAGAACGCTCCACAGTAGCGGCAGCCATCTTGGTTGTTTACAAAAATGCCTCAACGCCGCTCCTCTGTACAGTCATCGTATCAAAACCACCCCATATTAGATACACGGTTGGGATTGGCCTGACCCGGGCCAGGTCGACTAGAAATCTGTCATGAGCTCGCAGATTCGTCTGACTCCCAGGCTACCTTTAACAATACCTGATTTTAGTTGGTGAGAGGAATTACCTTTAAAAAACTGTTCCATTTAAATCCAAGTAAATATTATTTATCATTGGAACTTTAACCTAGTTTAATTTAAACTCTAAACTAAAACACTTTCTAGATTAGCGACTAAATGCACCAATTGAACACTGTCTCCATTTTCCCTGTAATTAGTACCAAATCACGTAGCTCTTTCCAGGAAACCTCACAACAAATCATTAGCAAATTAGCAACCCGTAATGTGGAAGTCCACCAACAATAAAATTAGCACAAAAGTGCATTGCACATCCACTTATTTACACAATAATAAAGTATGTTTAAGGATGGATTCTTCCTTCAGCGTTATTTCATTGCAGCCTATTGCACACAGTCCACGTCTAGTATTGCAGTTTGTGGTGTTGCAGACATGTTACATAACAAGTTGGCACAGATTTTAACTCAAACACAAGTGAGTATATTGTCAGATTCACTTTGCAGTGACTGACTGTATAGACTCCCTGAGAATTTTTGTTCGATTTCCCTCCATCCCTTTGTGCTTCTCCGCCTTGTATTTGTCCCTCTGTTCTCTTTCTGCCCACCTCCCTGCTGTCTTTGGCGAGACCCGAGTCAGTTTGGCACGGTCCCTGCTGCAAGGTTCCCGTCTCTCCATCTATCACCATCATTGGCTTCGTTTTTCTGCATCGTGGATGTGCTTCTCCGGAAGACCCGGGATACACAGTCACGCACACACACATCCTCGGACTAAATTCTGCCTGCCAAATATATCATTTATATATAAACGCCAAATATATCATTTTTACCTTTTTATTTATTCATCTCTATCTGTCCATCTATCCATTGGCTTTTGTCTCTTGGGCGGATATCAGCCTGATGAATAATTTACTGCTGTTAAAAGAGACCACCTGAGGGGCACAGAGGAGAGAGAGAAGGAAACAGAATAAGGAGAGGTAAGGTGAGTAGGACATGTAGTTGAGAACAGAGGAGGAGAGGGATGCGTAGCCTTAACAAATGTCCATGCAGAGCTGAGCGCAGTGAGAGACACATGGCCTGTGATTATGTTTAATTAATTATGGAGGGATCAGCCTATTGAACAAGGACACAGGCTGAAAGACTAGCCTGGGAGGGAAACACGGGCGGGTGGGAGGAGGAGGTCAGGGAGGTGGCAGATAGTTTGCTCTCCCTCGTTGAACGCAGAAGAAAAAAAAAGAAGAGGGGAGTAAACGAGCAACAGAGAGGATGTGGAGGTCTGAGAGAGAAAAGAGAGGCATCAGGTTCCACCCGGGCTCGTCTGCAGTTCTATTAATAGAAGTCAGAGCACAATGGGGAGGGGAAACCAGCCAATTAGAATCAAGCTGCACTAGCAATAGTAAACCTTCACTCAATCATACACACACTCACTCACAAAGCTGTCAGACTTGCTGTTGACACTTATTGTCACTTATTATTACCTGGATGATCTCTTCAGGGACCTCTCTGAGAAGCAGTGGGTGTTATCCAACTCAGACCGCTAATGAAGACCCTTGCCCGTGCTTGGTCGGCCATGTTGTTTGCAGGAATGTTGCTGCAAAAGTTGAAATTATTTCATCTGAGCCTGAGGGGCTGCGATGCACTTGGGAATTTGGTCGTAGCGGTGGTGGAAATCAGCAAATGCTGCAGCATTTAAGTAAGAAATTGGCACACAAGGTATAAATTGGTTTAAATGTCTCCTGTGTAGCCGCTGATGGAGTGCAGCATACTTCTATCTCAACACTGAATGGAAGGTGAAGATTGGCCCTCGCCAATGAGTCCAGGCCTACTTTTGGACATCACATGTACAGTTCGATAAGGAGAGACTAATTGAAAGAAGAAACTTAAGCTTAAAGAGTTATTAAATCAATAGGTAAACCGTGTTGTCCACTAATCACTGGGTCCGTGGTTTGATCCCGTGTCCTCGAGCAAGACACTGAACCCCAAATTGCTCTCAAAGGTCAGACCAGTGCCTTGCATGGCTACCTGCCGCCATCGGTGTGTGTGTGTGTGTGTGTGTGTGTGTGTGTGTGTGTGTGTGTGTGTGAATGAGAGGCAAATTGTGCAAAAGTGCTTTGGATAAAAGCTCTATGTAAATGCATAGATAAATATAAAGTAGTCATTCAGATGTCTGAATTGGAAGCTGGAAAAGAAAAAAATCTAAATAAACAGCATGAAGATTGTCTTCCCGACTGAACAATTGCCGAGCGTCTTACGTGTGACTAATTAAAGTAAAAAAACAACATTAAGTGTCTCCAGAACAGCTTCAGGGCTCCTTTTCATAGATTCTCCAAGTCTCTGAACTCTACCGGAGGATGAACACAGTTATTCTAAGTAATGTTTTGTTGATGGTGGTTGAGAGAGATCTGGTGAATGTGAAGGAACAGAACAGGAAGAGGGTTATTTTCCCGTTATTCCGACTTGGCAGCATTTACACTTTCTTCCAAAATGGTTACCCCACTGTAGCCACTTCATCTAAACAACCTAAATGAACCACTTTTGCTGTGTTTTGTATTTAGATCAGTTTGTTAATAAGTGAAACTGGATACAAATAAATGATAAACAGTATTTTAAAATGAGCTGAAATTATTCTATTAGTGTTATTATTGAATTTTAATGAGATGTAACTGAAAGGGATGGAGGCTTTGCAGCCATGTTGACAGCGGTTTGTTGACACTTTTGTAGTTCTTTTTGCCAAGTGGAAGATATCGTAACTGTCAGAAATCAGATTCAGAAATACGATTCGGATGTGAACGGTTTACCCCACTTGCTGCTCGTAACTACAGTCTGAGCGACAAAACATGAACACAGCAAAAACGTATGATTCACATCAGTTCAGTGATGTGTTCAGTGAGCCCCTGTGCCCTAATTTATTCAGGTTATTCATGTTTGTCACCGCTCTGTAATTGTTAGACAGGTTCAATATCTGGACACCCTCCCAAGACCATTATTCGAATCAGACATCTGACAGAGAAAGCTTTTGAACCCTAATTGACATTTACAACAGGTCAAGGTCGAATTTATTATATTTCTCTCCATATACAGAACTCAGTATAGACAGGAACAAAATTTCACTTTCATTTTTCACAAGCTGCCTGGGTTACATGAAATATTACTATTATATTACCTGTTGTGCCTTTCTGTTACAATGAAATCAACCTGGGGCATCTGGGATGAAAGTTAAATCCAAGATTAACTGTTGTATCAGCAAAGCTTGAATTTTAAAAGCAATAAAACCTTGATGACAATGTGAACAACATGCATACATTAAACAAACTACACACAGACTGCAGTGCTGAATCACTGGGGAAACATGAACTTAATGTAGACAGCATGCAACGTAGACGCCTTTCAGATGACTGATGACGATGAAGGTTTTATTACTGTGTCTCGCATAAAAAAATGTTCAGCCTGCATGGGCGAATAAGACACCACAAATTCAGTACAGCACAGCACAACACAAGAAAAGAAGACTCAATTTCTAGTTCTCACGAATCACGCAGCTCACACAATTTTTTTCCCCCTTGAATATCCTCTGATCTGCTAACCTTATAGCTAGAGGAGGAATACCAACTCTCAATTTTGCAGCTAACGATCTTTGAATCAGTAATGTTATTTATAAAGGAATTAAAACATTTTGGGTGTCTGTCCACTAAACATGAAGCTACAGCCAGAAGTTGGTTAGCTTAGCTTAGGGTAAAGGCAGGAAACAGGGGGAAACAAACAGCTAGCCTGGCTCCAAAGTAAAAAAAAATCACCTACTAATGGGTCGAAAGCTCACTAATTAACATATTATATCTAATTTATTTAATACGCACAAAAACCAAAATGTAATCACCTGGCTTCATTCGTGAAAATTTGACTGTTGGACCATTTGTGCTGTCCTTGTAATATATTCGCCCCAAACAGCCAATGGACCAACTGTACAAACATTAGCTCTAAGCTAGCTAGCAACGGACACACCGACCATGTTTGTGGGAGTGTGTCTGTGCGTGTTTGTGTTCAGCTCTGCGAATGAACTCAGAACTCAGTCTCTCTCCTCTTCCGTCTTCTCTCTGTACGTTTATGAAGCAGATTCATTAAACCCTAGGATTCATGCAAATTTTTCCACTCAAGTTGACATGTTTTCAACGTGTTAACTTGCGCTGCCCAGGGCGCTAATTGCATATTTCCATTGACTTTGACCTAAAAAATTAGCTTCACGTTCTTTCTGAACACATAGTAAAAACAACAGTTTGTGGGGTTATGTGTAAGACTATTTTTTCGCTGAGCGCAGTTACAAGTCTTCATGATAAGCTAAGCTAAGCTAAGCTAAGCTAACTGGCTGCAGCTTCATGTTTAGCGGATAGACATAAGAGTGATATCGATTTTCTCATCTAACTCTCGGCAAGAAAGCAAATGAGCGTATTTCTCAAACAAACGATCCCTTTAATTTTCTGTCTGAGTAATATTTTTAAGATGCCACAAAATGTCACTCTGTTCCCCCTGAATTGACTCCTTTTATGTTTTCTTCACATAAATTTTATGATTGTTGCTCTGCTAGAGCAGGCTAAACCCTAACACAGACAGAGCTCACCATAAGGGTCCCAGTGTTAACTACTGGGGACAGACATGAAAATAAATGACTGATTATGCACACTACTGAAGTTTAAGTGAACAGAAACATGTCTGCAGCAGAGACGCGATGATCTACTTTATTGTGAACGTTTACTCCTGAACACTGCCGAGGTTCCCTTTCAGCCCACATTATTGATTCTCTGCATTCATCCTTTCTACCTTCCCTCTTGTTCCCTTTCATCCTCTAATTTGATCTCTCTCCCTCCCTCAGTCTCTCTTCATTGAGATGCCGTCCCCTTCCCCACATCCATCAGAGCATCGCCTCCCTCTCCCACTCCTCTTATCTCATTACTCTCCCTAATTAGCCCCAAACGAGCCCGTAGGAACCAATAACACGCCTGTGCTCACGCATATCAATCAGATTACACACACACACACACACACACACATCTGTAATGCATGTTTGATTTGTGTGCATGCGTGTGTGTTATTCACATTGGTCTTTTTGATATTTGGATTTGCTACTGCCATGAGTTTTGGCAGACTTTACTTTACTGATTATGCAAGAGGAAGGGAAGTGTGTGTGTATGTGTGTGTGTGTGTGTCTGTGTGTGTGTACTGGCCACCTCCTGGTACAGAGTTCTGCCTGGGACAGTGTGCCTTACAATCATCTGTTCCTGACCAAACACCCATTTCCTGTGTCCAACTGAGATACAAGCTGGCCACACACACACACACACACGCACACACACACATAAACTCATGCACAAATAAACAAGCAAACCAACAAGTGCAAGTCCATTCACGTGAATAACTCAGAGCCACACCAAACCTAATGAGAATATTTCGTGTTTTTATAAATTTACACTCCTTTAGAATCACAAATTTTGTGTTTTTCTTTATATTTCTGAATAGATGGTTTGGACATAATATATTATAAATATAGTGACATTCAGACCGTTTTAATTGGAGTGTATCTAGTGGTGTGTTTAAATGTGTTGAGGTTTATTAGTCAGTTGTGTGTGACTGAGATGGGAAGTAACCCGGGCACAGCTGCAGCTAAACAAACACTCATACATAAAAGATGAGTTC